>CAJVQJ010000029.1:0-312888 GCA_911387685.1 Dolichovespula media | reverse complement strand
GACGATATTAACGACGATAATTATGAGGATAATAAGGACGATAACAACGATGATAATAACGATATTAACGACGATAATAACGACGATATTAACGACGATAATAACGACGTTAATAACGACGATAAAAAGAAGATAATGACAATAATAACGACGATATTATCGATGATATTTATGACGATAACAACGTAGATAATGACGATAATAACGACGACATTAACGACGATGATTATGACAAAATAACGACGATATTATCGACGATAATTATGAGGATAATAAGGACGATAACAACGATGATAATGACGATATTAACGACGATATTAACGACGATAATAACGACGATATTAACGACGATAATAAAGACAATAAAAAGAAGATAATGACAATAATAACGACGATATTAAAGATAATATTTATGTCGATAACAACGTAGATAATGACGATAATAACGACGACATTAACGACGATGATTATGACAAAATAACGACGATATTAACGACGATAATTATGAGGATGATAAGGACGATAACAACGATTATAATGACGATATTAACGACGATATTAACGACGATAATAACGACGTTAAAAACGACGATAAAAAGAAGAAAATGACAATAATAACGACGATATTATCGATGATATTTATGACGATAACAACGTAGATAATGACGATAATAACGACGACATTAACGACGATGATTATGACAAAATGACGACGATATTAACGACGATAATTATGAGGATAATAAGGACGATAACAACGATTATAATGACGATATTAACGACGATATTAACGACGATAATAACGACGTTAATAACGACGATAAAAAGAAGATAATGACAATAATAACGACGATATTATCGATGATATTTATGACGATAACAACGTAGATAATGACGATAATAACGACGACATTAACGACGATGATTATGACAAAATAACGACGATATTAACGACGATAATTATGAGGATAATAAGGACGATAACAACGATTATAATGACGATATTAACGACGATATTAACGACGATAATAACGACGTTAATAACGACGATAAAAAGAAGATAATGACAATAATAACGACGATATTATCGATGATATTTATGACGATAACAACGTAGATAATGACGATAATAACGACGACATTAACGACGATGATTATGACAAAATAACGACGATATTAACGACGATAATTATGAGGATAATAAGGACGATAACAACGATGATAATGACGATATTAACGACGATATTAACGACGATAATAACGACGATATTAACGACGATAATAAAGACAATAAAAAGAAGATAATGACAATAATAACGACGATATTATCGATGTTATTTATGACGATAACAACGTAGATAATGACGATAATAACGACGACATTAACGACGATGATTATGACAAAATAACGACGATAATTATGAGGATGATAAGGACGATAACAACGATTATAATGACGATATTAACGACGATATTAACGACGATAATAACGACGTTAAAAACGACGATAAAAAGAAGATAATGACAATAATAACGACGATATTATCGATGATATTTATGACGATAACAACGTAGATAATGACGATAATAACGACGACATTAACGACGATGATTATGACAAAATGACGACGATATTAACGACGATAATTATGAGGATAATAAGGACGATAACAACGATTATAATGACGATATTAACGACGATATTAACGACGATAATAACGACGTTAATAACGACGATAAAAAGAAGATAATGACAATAATAACGATGATATTATCGATGATATTTATGACGATAACAACGTAGATAATGACGATAATAACGACGACATTAACGACGATGATTATGACAAAATAACGACGATATTAACGACGATAATTATGAGGATAATAAGGACGATAACAACGATGATAATGACGATATTAACGACGATATTAACGACGATAATAACGACGATATTAACGACGATAATAAAGACAATAAAAAGAAGATAATGACAATAATAACGACGATATTAACGATAATATTTATGACGATAACAACGTAGATAATGACGATAATAACGACGACATTAACGACGATGATTATGACAAAATAACGACGATATTAACGACGATAATTATGAGGATGATAAGGACGATAACAACGATGATAATGACGATAATAACGACGACATTAACGACGATGATTGTGACAAAATAACGACGATATTAACGACGATAATTATGAGGATAATAAGGACGATAACAACGATGATAATGACGATATTAACGACGATAATAACGACGATATTAACGACGATATTAACGTCGATAAAAAGAAGATAATGACAATAATAACGACGATATTAACGATGATAATTATGACGATAACAACGAAGATAATGACGATAATAACGACGACATTATCGTCGATGATTATGACAAAATAACGACGATATTAACGACGATAATTATGAGGATGATAAGGATGATAACAACGATGATAATGACGATAATAACGACGACACTAACGACGATGTTTATGACAAAATAACGACGATATTAACGACGATAATTATGAGGATAATAAGGACGATAACAACGATTATAATGACGATATTAACGACGATATTAACGACGATAATAACGACGTTAATAACGACGATAAAAAGAAGATAATGACAATAATAACGACGATATTATCGATGATATTTATGACGATAACAACGTAGATAATGACGATAATAACGACGACATTAACGACGATGATTATGACAAAATAACGACGATATTAACGACGATAATTATGAGGATAATAAGGACGATAACAACGATGATAATGACGATATTAACGACGATATTAACGACGATAATAACGACGATATTAACGACGATAATAAAAACAATAAAAAGAAGATAATGACAATAATAACGACGATATTATCGATGTTATTTATGACGATAACAACGTAGATAATGACGATAATAACGACGACATTAACGACGATGATTATGACAAAATAACGACGATAATTATGAGGATGATAAGGACGATAACAACGATTATAATGACGATATTAACGACGATATTAACGACGATAATAACGACGTTAAAAACGACGATAAAAAGAAGATAATGACAATAATAACGACGATATTATCGATGATATTTATGACGATAACAACGTAGATAATGACGATAATAACGACGACATTAACGACGATGATTATGACAAAATAACGACGATATTAACGACGATAATTATGAGGATAAAAAGGACGATAACAACGATTATAATGACGATATTAACGACGATATTAACGACGATAATAACGACGTTAATAACGACGATAAAAAGAAGATAATGACAATAATAACGACGATATTATCGATGATATTTATGACGATAACAACGTAGATAATGACGATAATAACGACGACATTAACGACGATGATTATGACAAATTAACGACGATATTAACGACGATAATTATGAGGATAATAAGGACGATAACAACGATGATAATGACGATATTAACGACGATATTAACGACGATAATAACGACGATATTAACGACGATAATAAAGACAATAAAAAGAAGATAATGACAATAATAACGACGATATTAACGATAATATTTATGACGATAACAACGTAGATAATGACGAAAATAACGACGACATTAACGACGATGATTATGACAAAATAACGGCGATATTAACGACGATAATTATGAGGATGATAAGGACGATAACAACGATGATAATGACGATAATAACGACGACATTAACGACGATGATTGTGACAAAATAACGACGATATTAACGACGATAATTATGAGGATAATAAGGACGATAACAACGATGATAATGACGATATTAACGACGATATTAACGACGATAATGAAGACAATAAAAAGAAGATAATGACAATAATAACGACGATATTAAAGATAATATTTATGACGATAACAACGTAGATAATGACGATAATAACGACGACATTAACGACGATGATTATGACAAAATAACGACGATATTAACGACGATAATTATGAGGATGATAAGGACGATAACAACGATGATAATGACGATAATAACGACGACATTAGCGACGATGTTTATGACAAATTACGACGATATTAACGACGATAATTATGAGGATAATAAGGACGATAACAACGATTATAATGACGATATTAACGACGATATTAACGACGATAATAACGACGTTAAAAACGACGATAAAAAGAAGATAATGACAATAATAGCGACGATATTATCGATGATATTTATGACGATAACAACGTAGATAATGACGATAATAACGACGACATTAACGACGATGATTATGACAAAATAACGACGATATTAACGACGATAATTATGAGGATGATAAGGACGATAACAACGATGATAATGACGATATTAACGACGATATTAACGACGATAATAACGACGTTAATAACGACGATAAAAAGAAGATAATGACAATAATAACGACGATATTATCGATGATATTTATGACGATAACAACGTAGATAATGACGATAATAACGACGACATTAACGACGATGATTATGACAAAATAACGACGATATTAACGACGATAATTATGAGGATAATAAGGACGATAACAACGATGATAATGACGATATTAACGACGATATTAACGACGATAATAACGACGATATTAACGACGATAATAAAGACAATAAAAAGAAGATAATGACAATAATAACGACGATATTAACGATAATATTTATGACGATAACAACGTAGATAATGACGAAAATAACGACGACATTAACGACGATGATTATGACAAAATAACGGCGATATTAACGACGATAATTATGAGGATGATAAGGACGATAACAACGATGATAATGACGATATTAACGACGACATTAACGACGAAGATTGTGACAAAATAACGACGATATTAACGACGATAATTATGAGGATAATAAGGACGATAACAACGATGATAATAACGATATTAACGACGATAATAACGACGATATTAACGACGATAATAACGACGTTAATAACGACGATAAAAAGAAGATAATGACAATAATAACGACGATATTATCGATGATATTTATGACGATAACAACGTAGATAATGACGATAATAACGACGACATTAACGACGATGATTATGACAAAATAACGACGATATTATCGACGATAATTATGAGGATAATAAGGACGATAACAACGATGATAATGACGATATTAACGACGATATTAACGACGATAATAAAGACAATAAAAAGAAGATAATGACAATAATAACGACGATATTAAAGATAAAATTAATGTCGATAACAACGTAGATAATGACGATAATAACGACGACATTAACGACGATGATTATGACAAAATAACGACGATATTAACGACGATAATTATGAGGATGATAAGGACGATAACAACGATTATAATGACGATATTAACGACGATATTAACGACGATAATAACGACGTTAAAAACGACGATAAAAAGAAGATAATGACAATAATAACGACGATATTATCGATGATATTTATGACGATAACAACGTAGATAATGACGATAATAACGACGACATTAACGACGATGATTATGACAAAATAACGACGATATTAACGACGATAATTATGAGGATAATAAGGACGATAACAACGATTATAATGACGATATTAACGACGATATTAACGACGATAATAACGACGTTAATAACGACGATAAAAAGAAGATAATGACAATAATAACGACGATATTATCGATGATATTTATGACGATAACAACGTAGATAATGACGATAATAACGACGACATTAACGACGATGATTATGACAAAATAACGACGATATTAACGACGATAATTATGAGGATAATAAGGACGATAACAACGATGATAATGACGATATTAACGACGATATTAACGACGATAATAACGACGATATTAACGACGATAATAAAGACAATAAAAAGAAGATAATGACAATAATAACGACGATATTAACGATAATATTTATGACGATAACAACGTAGATAATGACGATAATAACGACGACATTAACGACGATGATTATGACAAAATAACGACGATATTAACGACGATAATTATGAGGATGATAAGGACGATAACAACGATGATAATGACGATAATAACGACGACATTAACGACGATGATTGTGACAAAATAACGACGATATTAACGATGATAATTATGAGGATAATAAGGACGATAACAACGATGATAATGACGATATTAACGACGATAATAACGACGATATTAACGACGATAATAACGTCGATAAAAAGAAGATAATGACAATAATAACGACGATATTAACGATGTTAATTATGACGATAACAACGAAGATAATGACGATAATAACGACGACATTATCGTCGATGATTATGACAAAATAACGACGATATTAACGACGATAATTATGAGGATGATAAGGATGATAACAACGATGATAATGACGATAATAACGACGACATTAACGACGATGTTTATGACAAAATAACGACGATATTAACGACGATAATTATGAGGATAATAAGGACGATAACAACGATTATAATGACGATATTAACGACGATATTAACGACGATAATAACGACGTTAAAAACGACGATAAAAAGAAGATAATGACAATAATAACGACGATATTATCGATGATATTTATGACGATAACAACGTAGATAATGACGATAATAACGACGACATTAACGACGATGATTATGACAAAATAACGACGATATTATCGACGATAATTATGAGGATAATAAGGACGATAACAACGATGATAATGACGATATTAACGACGATATTAACGACGATAATAACGACGATATTAACGACGATAATAAAGACAATAAAAAGAAGATAATGACAATAATAACGACGATATTAAAGATAATATTTATGACGATAACAACGTAGATAATGACGATAATAACGACGACATTAACGACGATGATTATGACAAAATAACGACGATATTAACGACGATAATTATGAGGATGATAAGGACGATAACAACGATTATAATGACGATATTAACGACGATATTAACGACGATAATAACGACGTTAAAAACGACGATAAAAAGAAGATAATGACAATAATAACGACGATATTATCGATGATATTTATGACGATAACAACGTAGATAATGACGATAATAACGACGACATTAACGACGATGATTATGACAAAATAACGACGATATTAACGACGATAATTATGAAGATAATAAGGACGATAACAACGATTATAATGACGATATTAACGACGATATTAACGACGATAATAACGACGTTAATAACGACGATAAAAAGAAGATAATGACAATAATAACGACGATATTATCGATGATATTTATGACGATAACAACGTAGATAATGACGATAATAACGACGACATTAACGACGATGATTATGACAAAATAACGACGATATTAACGACGATAATTATGAGGATAATAAGGACGATAACAACGATGATAATGACGATATTAACGACGATATTAACGACGATAATAACGACGATATTAACGATGATAATAAAGACAATAAAAAGAAGATAATGACAATAATAACGACGATATTAACGATAATATTTATGACGATAACAACGTAGATAATGACGATAATAACGACGACATTAACGACGATGATTATGACAAAATAACGACGATATTAACGACGATAATTATGAGGATGATAAGGACGATAACAACGATGATAATGACGATAATAACGACGACATTAACGACGATGATTGTGACAAAATAACGACGATATTAACGACGATAATTATGAGGATAATAAGGACGATAACAACGATGATAATGACGATATTAACGACGATAATAACGACGATATTAACGACGATAATAACGTCGATAAAAAGAAGATAATGACAATAATAACGACGATATTAACGATGATAATTATGACGATAACAACGAAGATAATGACGATAATAACGACGACATTATCGTCGATGATTATGACAAAATAACGACGATATTAACGACGATAATTATGAGGATGATAAGGATGATAACAACGATGATAATGACGATAATAACGACGACATTAACGACGATGTTTATGACAAAATAACGACGATATTAACGACGATAATTATGAGGATAATAAGGACGATAACAACGATTATAATGACGATATTAACGACGATATTAACGACGATAATAACGACGTTAAAAACGACGATAAAAAGAAGATAATGACAATAATAACGACGATATTATCGATGATATTTATGACCTTAACAACGTAGATAATGACGATAATAACGACGACATTAACGACGATGATTATGACAAAATAACGACGATATTAACGACGATAATTATGAGGATAATAAGGACGATAACAACGATGATAATGACGATATTAACGACGATATTAACGACGATAATAACGACGATATTAACGACGATAATAAAGACAATAAAAAGAAGATAATGACAATAATAACGACGATATTAACGATAATATTTATGACGATAACAACGTAGATAATGACGATAATAACGACGACATTAACGACGATGATTATGACAAAATAACGACGATATTAACGACGATAATTATGAGGATGATAAGGACGATAACAACGATGATAATGACGATAATAACGACGACATTAACGACGATGATTGTGACAAAATAACGACGATATTAACGACGATAATTATGAGGATAATAAGGACGATAACAACGATGATAATGACGATATTAACGACGATAATAACGACGATATTAACGACGATAATAACGTCGATAAAAAGAAGATAATGACAATAATAACGACGATATTAACGATGATAATTATGACGATAACAACGAAGATAATGACGATAATAACGACGACATTATCGTCGATGATTATGACAAAATAACGACGATATTAACGACGATAATTATGAGGATGATAAGGATGATAACAACGATGATAATGACGATAATAAAGACGACATTAACGACGATGTTTATGACAAAATAACGACGATATTAACGACGATAATTATGAGGATAATAAGGACGATAACAACGATTATAATGACGATATTAACGACGATATTAACGACGATAATAACGACGTTAAAAACGACGATAAAAAGAAGATAATGACAATAATAACGACGATATTATCGATGATATTTATGACGATAACAACGTAGATAATGACGATAATAACGACGACATTAACGACGATGATTATGACAAAATAACGACGATATTAACGACGATAATTATGAGGATAATAAGGACGATAACAACGATGATAATGACGATATTAACGACGATATTAACGACGATAATAACGACGATATTAACGACGATAATAAAGACAATAAAAAGAAGATAATGACAATAATAACGACGATATTAACGATAATATTTATGACGATAACAACGTAGATAATGACGAAAATAACGACGACATTAACGACGATGATTATGACAAAATAACGGCGATATTAACGACGATAATTATGAGGATGATAAGGACGATAACAACGATGATAATGACGATATTAACGACGACATTAACGACGAAGATTGTGACAAAATAACGACGATAATTATGAGGATAATAAGGACGATAACAACGATGATAATAACGATATTAACGACGATAATAACGACGATATTAACGACGATAATAACGACGTTAATAACGACGATAAAAAGAAGATAATGACAATAATAACGACGATATTAAAGATAATATTTATGTCGATAACAACGTAGATAATGACGATAATAACGACGACATTAACGACGATGATTATGACAAAATAACGACGATATTAACGACGATAATTATGAGGATAATAAGGACGATAACAACGATGATAATGACGATATTAACGACGATATTAACGACGATAATAACGACGATAATAACGACGATATTAACGACGATAATAACGACGATAAAAAGAAGATAATGACAATAATAACGACAATATTAACGATGATATTTATGACGATAACAACGTAGATAATGACGATAATAACGACGACATTAACGACGATGATTATGACAAAATAACGACGATATTAACGACGATAATTATGAGGATAATAAGGACGATAACAACGATGATAATGACGATATTAACGACGATATTAACGACGATAATAACGACGATATTAACGACGATAATAACGACGATATTAACGACGATAATAAAGACAATAAAAAGAAGATAATGACAATAATAACGACGATATTAACGATGATATTTATGACGATAACAACGTAGATAATGACGATAATAACGACGACATTAACGACGATGATTATGACAAAATAACGACGATATTAACGACGATAATTATGAGGATGATAAGGACGATAACAACGATGATAATGACGATATTAACGACGACATTAACGACGAAGATTGTGACAAAATAACGACGATATTAACGACGATAATTATGAGGATAATAAGGACGATAACAACGATGATAATAACGATATTACCGACGATAATAACGACGATATTAACGACGATAATAAAGACAATAAAAAGAAGATAATGACAATAATAACGACGATATTAACGATAATATTTATGACGATAACAACGTAGATAATGACGAAAATAACGACGACATTAACGACGATGATTATGACAAAATAACGGCGATATTAACGACGATAATTATGAGGATGATAAGGACGATAACAACGATGATAATGACGATATTAACGACGACATTAACGACGAAGATTGTGACAAAATAACGACGATATTAACGACGATAATTATGAGGATAATAAGGACGATAACAACGATGATAATAACGATATTACCGACGATAATAACGACGATATTAACGACGATAATAACGACGTTAATAACGACGATAAAAAGAAGATAATGACAATAATAACGACGATATTAAAGATAATATTTATTTCGATAACAACGTAGATAATGACGATAATAACGACGACATTAACGACGATGATTATGACAAAATAACGACGATATTAACGACGATAATTATGAGGATGATAAGGACGATAACAACGATTATAATGACGATATTAACGACGATATTAACGACGATAATAACGACGTTAATAACGACGATAAAAAGAAGATAATGACAATAATAACGACGATATTAAAGATAATATTTATGTCGATAACAACGTAGATAATGACGATAATAACGACGACATTAACGACGATGATTGTGACAAAATAACGACGATATTAACGACGATAATTATGAGGATAATAAGGACGATAACAACGATGATAATGACGATATTAACGACGATAATAACGACGATATTAACGACGATAATAACGTCGATAAAAAGAAGATAATGACAATAATAACGACGATATTAACGATGATAATTATGACGATAACAACGAAGATAATGACGATAATAACGACGACATTAACGACGATGATTATGACAAAATAACGACGATATTAACGACGATAATTATGAGGATAATAAGGACGATAACAACGATTATAATGACGATATTAACGACGATATTAACGACGATAATAACGACGTTAAAAACGACGATAAAAAGAAGATAATGACAATAATAACGACGATATTATCGATGATATTTATGACCTTAACAACGTAGATAATGACGATAATAACGACGACATTAACGACGATGATTATGACAAAATAACGACGATATTAACGACGATAATTATGAGGATAATAAGGACGATAACAACGATGATAATGACGATATTAACGACGATATTAACGACGATAATAACGACGATATTAACGACGATAATAAAGACAATAAAAAGAAGATAATGACAATAATAACGACGATATTAACGATAATATTTATGACGATAACAACGTAGATAATGACGATAATAACGACGACATTAACGACGATGATTATGACAAAATAACGACGATATTAACGACGATAATTATGAGGATGATAAGGACGATAACAACGATGATAATGACGATAATAACGACGACATTAACGACGATGATTGTGACAAAATAACGACGATATTAACGACGATAATTATGAGGATAATAAGGACGATAACAACGATGATAATGACGATATTAACAACGATAATAACGACGATATTAACGACGATAATAACGTCGATAAAAAGAAGATAATGACAATAATAACGACGATATTAACGATGATAATTATGACGATAACAACGAAGATAATGACGATAATAACGACGACATTATCGTCGATGATTATGACAAAATAACGACGATATTAACGACGATAATTATGAGGATGATAAGGATGATAACAACGATGATAATGACGATAATAAAGACGACATTAACGACGATGTTTATGACAAAATAACGACGATATTAACGACGATAATTATGAGGATAATAAGGACGATAACAACGATTATAATGA
Source organism: Dolichovespula media (assembly GCA_911387685.1). Taxonomy (NCBI): domain Eukaryota; kingdom Metazoa; phylum Arthropoda; class Insecta; order Hymenoptera; family Vespidae; genus Dolichovespula; species Dolichovespula media. The sequence goes on along the minus strand of CAJVQJ010000029.1, from coordinate 300,440 downwards.
CGATATTAACGACGATATTAACGACGATAATAACGACGTTAAAAACGACGATAAAAAGAAGATAATGACAATAATAACGACGATATTATCGATGATATTTATGACGATAACAACGTAGATAATGACGATAATAACGACGACATTAACGACGATGATTATGACAAAATAACGACGATATTAACGACGATAATTATGAGGATAATAAGGACGATAACAACGATGATAATGACGATATTAACGACGATATTAACGACGATAATAACGACGATATTAACGACGATAATAAAGACAATAAAAAGAAGATAATGACAATAATAACGACGATATTAACGATAATATTTATGACGATAACAACGTAGATAATGACGAAAATAACGACGACATTAACGACGATGATTATGACAAAATAACGGCGATATTAACGACGATAATTATGAGGATGATAAGGACGATAACAACGATGATAATGACGATATTAACGACGACATTAACGACGAAGATTGTGACAAAATAACGACGATAATTATGAGGATAATAAGGACGATAACAACGATGATAATAACGATATTAACGACGATAATAACGACGATATTAACGACGATAATAACGACGTTAATAACGACGATAAAAAGAAGATAATGACAATAATAACGACGATATTAAAGATAATATTTATGTCGATAACAACGTAGATAATGACGATAATAACGACGACATTAACGACGATGATTATGACAAAATAACGACGATATTAACGACGATAATTATGAGGATGATAAGGACGATAACAACGATTATAATGACGATATTAACGACGATATTAACGACGATAATAACGACGTTAAAAACGACGATAAAAAGAAGATAATGACAATAATAACGACGATATTATCGATGATATTTATGACGATAACAACGTAGATAATGACGATAATAACGACGACATTAACGACGATGATTATGACAAAATAACGACGATATTAACGACGATAATTATGAGGATAATAAGGACGATAACAACGATTATAATGACGATATTAACGACGATATTAACGACGATAATAACGACGTTAATAACGACGATAAAAAGAAGATAATGACAATAATAACGACGATATTATCGATGATATTTATGACTATAACAACGTAGATAATGACGATAATAACGACGACATTAACGACGATGATTATGACAAAATAACGACGATATTAACGACGATAATTATGAGGATAATAAGGACGATAACAACGATGATAATGACGATATTAACGACGATATTAACGACGATAATAACGACGATATTAACGACGATAATAAAGACAATAAAAAGAAGATAATGACAATAATAACGACGATATTAACGATAATATTTATGACGATAACAACGTAGATAATGACGATAATAACGACGACATTAACGACGATGATTATGACAAAATAACGACGATATTAACGACGATAATTATGAGGATGATAAGGACGATAACAACGATGATAATGACGATATTAACGACGATATTAACGACGATAATAACGACGTTAATAACGACGATAAAAAGAAGATAATGACAATAATAACGACGATATTATCGATGATATTTATGACGATAACAACGTAGATAATGACGATAATAACGACGACATTAACGACGATGATTATGACAAAATAACGACGATATTAACGACGATAATTATGAGGATAATAAGGACGATAACAACGATGATAATGACGATATTAACGACGATATTAACGACGATAATAACGACGATATTAACGATGATAATAAAGACAATAAAAAGAAGATAATGACAATAATAACGACGATATTAACGATAATATTTATGACGATAACAACGTAGATAATGACGATAATAACGACGACATTAACGACGATGATTATGACAAAATAACGACGATATTAACGACGATAATTATGAGGATGATAAGGACGATAACAACGATGATAATGACGATAATAACGACGACATTAACGACGATGATTGTGACAAAATAACGACGATATTAACGACGATAATTATGAGGATAATAAGGACGATAACAACGATGATAATGACGATATTAACGACGATAATAACGACGATATTAACGACGATAATAACGTTGTTAATAACGACGATAAAAAGAAGATAATGACAATAATAACGACGATATTATCGATGATATTTATGACGATAACAACGTAGATAATGACGAAAATAACGACGACATTAACGACGATGATTATGACAAAATAACGGCGATATTAACGACGATAATTATGAGGATGATAAGGACGATAACAACGATGATAATGACGATATTAACGACGATATTAACGACGATAATAACGACGATATTAACGACGATAATAAAGACAATAAAAAGAAGATAATGACAATAATAACGACGATATTAACGATAATATTTATGACGATAACAACGTAGATAATGACGAAAATAACGACGACATTAACGACGATGATTATGACAAAATAACGGCGATATTAACGACGATAATTATGAGGATGATAAGGACGATAACAACGATGATAATGACGATATTAACGACGACATTAACGACGAAGATTGTGACAAAATAACGACGATATTAACGACGATAATTATGAGGATAATAAGGACGATAACAACGATGATAATAACGATATTACCGACGATAATAACGACGATATTAACGACGATAATAACGACGTTAATAACGACGATAAAAAGAAGATAATGACAATAATAACGACGATATTAAAGATAATATTTATGTCGATAACAACGTAGATAATGACGATAATAACGACGACATTAACGACGATGATTATGACAAAATAACGACGATATTAACGACGATAATTATGAGGATGATAAGGACGATAACAACGATTATAATGACGATATTAACGACGATATTAACGACGATAATAACGACGTTAAAAACGACGATAAAAAGAAGATAATGACAATAATAACGACGATATTATCGATGATATTTATGACGATAACAACGTAGATAATGACGATAATAACGACGACATTAACGACGATGATTATGACAAAATAACGACGATATTAACGACGATAATTATGAGGATAATAAGGACGATAACAACGATTATAATGACGATATTAACGACGATATTAACGACGATAATAACGACGTTAATAACGACGATAAAAAGAAGATAATGACAATAATAACGACGATATTATCGATGATATTTATGACGATAACAACGTAGATAATGACGATAATAACGACGACATTAACGACGATGATTATGACAAAATAACGACGATATTAACGACGATAATTATGAGGATAATAAGGACGATAACAACGATGATAATGACGATATTAACGACGATATTAACGACGATAATAACGACGATATTAACGACGATAATAAAGACAATAAAAAGAAGATAATGACAATAATAACGACGATATTAACGATAATATTTATGACGATAACAACGTAGATAATGACGAAAATAACGACGACATTAACGACGATGATTATGACAAAATAACGGCGATATTAACGACGATAATTATGAGGATGATAAGGACGATAACAACGATGATAATGACGATATTAACGACGACATTAACGACGAAGATTGTGACAAAATAACGACGATAATTATGAGGATAATAAGGACGATAACAACGATGATAATAACGATATTAACGACGATAATAACGACGATATTAACGACGATAATAACGACGTTAATAACGACGATAAAAAGAAGATAATGACAATAATAACGACGATATTAAAGATAATATTTATGTCGATAACAACGTAGATAATGACGATAATAACGACGACATTAACGACGATGATTATGACAAAATAACGACGATATTAACGACGATAATTATGAGGATGATAAGGACGATAACAACGATTATAATGACGATATTAACGACGATATTAACGACGATAATAACGACGTTAATAACGACGATAAAAAGAAGATAATGACAATAATAACGACGATATTATCGATGATATTTATGAAGATAACAACGTAGATAATGACGATAATAACGACGACATTAACGACGATGATTATGACAAATTAACGACGATATTAACGACGATAATTATGAGGATAATAAGGACGATAACAACGATGATAATGACGATATTAACGACGATATTAACGACGATAATAACGACGATATTAACGACGATAATAAAGACAATAAAAAGAAGATAATGACAATAATAACGACGATATTAACGATAATATTTATGACGATAACAACGTAGATAATGACGATAATAACGACGACATTAACGACGATGATTATGACAAAATAACGACGATATTAACGACGATAATTATGAGGATGATAAGGACGATAACAACGATGATAATGACGATAATAACGACGACATTAACGACGATGATTGTGACAAAATAACGACGATATTAACGACGATAATTATGAGGATAATAAGGACGATAACAACGATGATAATGACGATATTAACGACGATATTAACGACGATAATAACGACGATATTAACGACGATAATAAAGACAATAAAAAGAAGATAATGACAATAATAACGACGATATTAACGATAATATTTATGACGATAACAACGTAGATAATGACGAAAATAACGACGACATTAACGACGATGATTATGACAAAATAACGGCGATATTAACGACGATAATTATGAGGATGATAAGGACGATAACAACGATGATAATGACGATATTAACGACGACATTAACGACGAAGATTGTGACAAAATAACGACGATATTAACGACGATAATTATGAGGATAATAAGGACGATAACAACGATGATAATAACGATATTACCGACGATAATAACGACGATATTAACGACGATAATAACGACGTTAATAACGACGATAAAAAGAAGATAATGACAATAATAACGACGATATTAAAGATAATATTTATGTCGATAACAACGTAGATAATGACGATAATAACGACGACATTAACGACGATGATTATGACAAAATAACGACGATATTAACGACGATAATTATGAGGATGATAAGGACGATAACAACGATTATAATGACGATATTAACGACGATATTAACGACGATAATAACGACGTTAAAAACGACGATAAAAAGAAGATAATGACAATAATAACGACGATATTATCGATGATATTTATGACGATAACAACGTAGATAATGACGATAATAACGACGACATTAACGACGATGATTATGACAAAATAACGACGATATTAACGACGATAATTATGAGGATAATAAGGACGATAACAACGATTATAATGACGATATTAACGACGATATTAACGACGATAATAACGACGTTAATAACGACGATAAAAAGAAGATAATGACAATAATAACGACGATATTATCGATGATATTTATGACGATAACAACGTAGATAATGACGATAATAACGACGACATTAACGACGATGATTATGACAAAATAACGACGATATTAACGACGATAATTATGAGGATAATAAGGACGATAACAACGATGATAATGACGATATTAACGACGATATTAACGACGATAATAACGACGATATTAACGACGATAATAAAGACAATAAAAAGAAGATAATGACAATAATAACGACGATATTAACGATAATATTTATGACGATAACAACGTAGATAATGACGATAATAACGACGACATTAACGACGATGATTATGACAAAATAACGACGATATTAACGACGATAATTATGAGGATGATAAGGACGATAACAACGATGATAATGACGATAATAACGACGACATTAACGACGATGATTGTGACAAAATAACGACGATATTAACGACGATAATTATGAGGATAATAAGGACGATAACAACGATGATAATGACGATATTAACGACGATAATAACGACGATATTAACGACGATAATAACGTCGATAAAAAGAAGATAATGACAATAATAACGACGATATTAACGATGATAATTATGACGATAACAACGAAGATAATGACGATAATAACGACGACATTATCGTCGATGATTATGACAAAATAACGACGATATTAACGACGATAATTATGAGGATGATAAGGATGATAACAACGATGATAATGACGATAATAAAGACGACATTAACGACGATGTTTATGACAAAATAACGACGATATTAACGACGATAATTATGAGGATAATAAGGACGATAACAACGATTATAATGACGATATTAACGACGATATTAACGACGATAATAACGACGTTAAAAACGACGATAAAAAGAAGATAATGACAATAATAACGACGATATTATCGATGATATTTATGACGATAACAACGTAGATAATGACGATAATAACGACGACATTAACGACGATGATTATGACAAAATAACGACGATATTAACGACGATAATTATGAGGATAATAAGGACGATAACAACGATGATAATGACGATATTAACGACGATATTAACGACGATAATAACGACGATATTAACGACGATAATAAAGACAATAAAAAGAAGATAATGACAATAATAACGACGATATTAACGATAATATTTATGACGATAACAACGTAGATAATGACGAAAATAACGACGACATTAACGACGATGATTATGACAAAATAACGGCGATATTAACGACGATAATTATGAGGATGATAAGGACGATAACAACGATGATAATGACGATATTAACGACGACATTAACGACGAAGATTGTGACAAAATAACGACGATAATTATGAGGATAACAAGGACGATAACAACGATGATAATAACGATATTAACGACGATAATAACGACGATATTAACGACGATAATAACGTCGATAAAAAGAAGATAATGACAATAATAACGACGATATTAACGATGATAATTATGACGATAACAACGAAGATAATGACGATAATAACGACGACATTATCGTCGATGATTATGACAAAATAACGACGATATTAACGACGATAATTATGAGGATGATAAGGATGATAACAACGATGATAATGACGATAATAAAGACGACATTAACGACGATGTTTATGACAAAATAACGACGATATTAACGACGATAATTATGAGGATAATAAGGACGATAACAACGATTATAATGACGATATTAACGACGATATTAACGACGATAATAACGACGTTAAAAACGACGATAAAAAGAAGATAATGACAATAATAACGACGATATTATCGATGATATTTATGACGATAACAACGTAGATAATGACGATAATAACGACGACATTAACGACGATGATTATGACAAAATAACGACGATATTAACGACGATAATTATGAGGATGATAAGGACGATAACAACGATGATAATGACGATAATAACGACGACATTAACGACGATGATTGTGACAAAATAACGACGATATTAACGACGATAATTATGAGGATAATAAGGACGATAACAACGATGATAATGACGATATTAACGACGATAATAACGACGATATTAACGACGATAATAACGTCGATAAAAAGAAGATAATGACAATAATAACGACGATATTAACGATGATAATTATGACGATAACAACGAAGATAATGACGATAATAACGACGACATTATCGTCGATGATTATGACAAAATAACGACGATATTAACGACGATAATTATGAGGATGATAAGGATGATAACAACGATGATAATGACGATAATAAAGACGACATTAACGACGATGTTTATGACAAAATAACGACGATATTAACGACGATAATTATGAGGATAATAAGGACGATAACAACGATTATAATGACGATATTAACGACGATATTAACGACGATAATAACGACGTTAAAAACGACGATAAAAAGAAGATAATGACAATAATAACGACGATATTATCGATGATATTTATGACGATAACAACGTAGATAATGACGAAAATAACGACGACATTAACGACGATGATTATGACAAAATAACGGCGATATTAACGACGATAATTATGAGGATGATAAGGACGATAACAACGATGATAATGACGATATTAACGACGACATTAACGACGAAGATTGTGACAAAATAACGACGATAATTATGAGGATAACAAGGACGATAACAACGATGATAATAACGATATTAACGACGATAATAACGACGATATTAACGACGATAATAACGTCGATAAAAAGAAGATAATGACAATAATAACGACGATATTAACGATGATAATTATGACGATAACAACGAAGATAATGACGATAATAACGACGACATTATCGTCGATGATTATGACAAAATAACGACGATATTAACGACGATAATTATGAGGATGATAAGGATGATAACAACGATGATAATGACGATAATAAAGACGACATTAACGACGATGTTTATGACAAAATAACGACGATATTAACGACGATAATTATGAGGATAATAAGGACGATAACAACGATTATAATGACGATATTAACGACGATATTAACGACGATAATAACGACGTTAAAAACGACGATAAAAAGAAGATAATGACAATAATAACGACGATATTATCGATGATATTTATGACGATAACAACGTAGATAATGACGATAATAACGACGACATTAACGACGATGATTATGACAAAATAACGACGATATTAACGACGATAATTATGAGGATAATAAGGACGATAACAACGATGATAATGACGATATTAACGACGATATTAACGACGATAATAACGACGATATTAACGACGATAATAAAGACAATAAAAAGAAGATAATGACAATAATAACGACGATATTAACGATAATATTTATGACGATAACAACGTAGATAATGACGAAAATAACGACGACATTAACGACGATGATTATGACAAAATAACGGCGATATTAACGACGATAATTATGAGGATGATAAGGACGATAACAACGATGATAATGACGATATTAACGACGACATTAACGACGAAGATTGTGACAAAATAACGACGATAATTATGAGGATAATAAGGACGATAACAACGATGATAATAACGATATTAACGACGATAATAACGACGATATTAACGACGATAATAACGACGTTAATAACGACGATAAAAAGAAGATAATGACAATAATAACGACGATATTAAAGATAATATTTATGTCGATAACAACGTAGATAATGACGATAATAACGACGACATTAACGACGATGATTATGACAAAATAACGACGATATTAACGACGATAATTATGAGGATGATAAGGACGATAACAACGATTATAATGACGATATTAACGACGATATTAACGACGATAATAACGACGTTAATAACGACGATAAAAAGAAGATAATGACAATAATAACGACGATATTATCGATGATATTTATGACGATAACAACGTAGATAATGACGATAATAACGACGACATTAACGACGATGATTATGACAAAATAACGACGATATTAACGACGATAATTATGAGGATAATAAGGACGATAACAACGATGATAATGACGATATTAACGACGATATTAACGACGATAATAACGACGATATTAACGACGATAATAAAGACAATAAAAAGAAGATAATGACAATAATAACGACGATATTAACGATAATATTTATGACGATAACAACGTAGATAATGACGATAATAACGACGACATTAACGACGATGATTATGACAAAATAACGACGATATTAACGACGATAATTATGAGGATGATAAGGACGATAACAACGATGATAATGACGATAATAACGACGACATTAACGACGATGATTGTGACAAAATAACGACGATATTAACGACGATAATTATGAGGATAATAAGGACGATAACAACGATGATAATGACGATATTAACGACGATATTAACGACGATAATAACGACGATATTAACGACGATAATAAAGACAATAAAAAGAAGATAATGACAATAATAACGACGATATTAACGATAATATTTATGACGATAACAACGTAGATAATGACGAAAATAACGACGACATTAACGACGATGATTATGACAAAATAACGGCGATATTAACGACGATAATTATGAGGATGATAAGGACGATAACAACGATGATAATGACGATATTAACGACGACATTAACGACGAAGATTGTGACTAAATAACGACGATATTAACGACGATAATTATGAGGATAATAAGGACGATAACAACGATGATAATAACGATATTACCGACGATAATAACGACGATATTAACGACGATAATAACGACGTTAATAACGACGATAAAAAGAAGATAATGACAATAATAACGACGATATTAAAGATAATATTTATGTCGATAACAACGTAGATAATGACGATAATAACGACGACATTAACGACGATGATTATGACAAAATAACGACGATATTAACGACGATAATTATGAGGATGATAAGGACGATAACAACGATTATAATGACGATATTAACGACGATATTAACGACGATAATAACGACGTTAAAAACGACGATAAAAAGAAGATAATGACAATAATAACGACGATATTATCGATGATATTTATGACGATAACAACGTAGATAATGACGATAATAACGACGACATTAACGACGATGATTATGACAAAATAACGACGATATTAACGACGATAATTATGAGGATAATAAGGACGATAACAACGATTATAATGACGATATTAACGACGATATTAACGACGATAATAACGACGTTAATAACGACGATAAAAAGAAGATAATGACAATAATAACGACGATATTATCGATGATATTTATGACGATAACAACGTAGATAATGACGATAATAACGACGACATTAACGACGATGATTATGACAAAATAACGACGATATTAACGACGATAATTATGAGGATAATAAGGACGATAACAACGATGATAATGACGATATTAACGACGATATTAACGACGATAATAACGACGATATTAACGACGATAATAAAGACAATAAAAAGAAGATAATGACAATAATAACGACGATATTAACGATAATATTTATGACGATAACAACGTAGATAATGACGATAATAACGACGACATTAACGACGATGATTATGACAAAATAACGACGATATTAACGACGATAATTATGAGGATGATAAGGACGATAACAACGATGATAATGACGATAATAACGACGACATTAACGACGATGATTGTGACAAAATAACGACGATATTAACTTCGATAATTATGAGGATAATAAGGACGATAACAACGATGATAATGACGATATTAACGACGATAATAACGACGATATTAACGACGATAATAACGTCGATAAAAAGAAGATAATGACAATAATAACGACGATATTAACGATGATAATTATGACGATAACAACGAAGATAATGACGATAATAACGACGACATTATCGTCAATGATTATGACAAAATAACGACGATATTAACGACGATAATTATGAGGATGATAAGGATGATAACAACGATGATAATGACGATAATAAAGACGACATTAACGACGATGTTTATGACAAAATAACGACGATATTAACGACGATAATTATGAGGATAATAAGGACGATAACAACGATTATAATGACGATATTAACGACGATATTAACGACGATAATAACGACGTTAAAAACGACGATAAAAAGAAGATAATGACAATAATAACGACGATATTATCGATGATATTTATGACGATAACAACGTAGATAATGACGATAATAACGACGACATTAACGACGATGATTATGACAAAATAACGACGATATTAACGACGATAATTATGAGGATAATAAGGACGATAACAACGATGATAATGACGATATTAACGACGATATTAACGACGATAATAACGACGATATTAACGACGATAATAAAGACAATAAAAAGAAGATAATGACAATAATAACGACGATATTAACGATAATATTTATGACGATAACAACGTAGATAATGACGAAAATAACGACGACATTAACGACGATGATTATGACAAAATAACGGCGATATTAACGACGATAATTATGAGGATGATAAGGACGATAACAACGATGATAATGACGATATTAACGACGACATTAACGACGAAGATTGTGACAAAATAACGACGATAATTATGAGGATAATAAGGACGATAACAACGATGATAATAACGATATTAACGACGATAATAACGACGATATTAACGACGATAATAACGACGTTAATAACGACGATAAAAAGAAGATAATGACAATAATAACGACGATATTAAAGATAATATTTATGTCGATAACAACGTAGATAATGACGATAATAACGACGACATTAACGACGATGATTATGACAAAATAACGACGATATTAACGACGATAATTATGAGGATGATAAGGACGATAACAACGATTATAATGACGATATTAACGACGATATTAACGACGATAATAACGACGTTAAAAACGACGATAAAAAGAAGATAATGACAATAATAACGACGATATTATCGATGATATTTATGACGATAACAACGTAGATAATGACGATAATAACGACGACATTAACGACGATGATTATGACAAAATAACGACGATATTAACGACGATAATTATGAGGATAATAAGGACGATAACAACGATTATAATGACGATATTAACGACGATATTAACGACGATAATAACGACGTTAATAACGACGATAAAAACAAGATAATGACAATAATAACGACGATATTATCGATGATATTTATGACGATAACAACGTAGATAATGACGATAATAACGACGACATTAACGACGATGATTATGACAAAATAACGACGATATTAACGACGATAATTATGAGGATAATAAGGACGATAACAACGATGATAATGACGATATTAACGACGATATTAACGACGATAATAACGACGATATTAACGACGATAATAAAGACAATAAAAAGAAGATAATGACAATAATAACGACGATATTAACGATAATATTTATGACGATAACAACGTAGATAATGACGATAATAACGACGACATTAACGACGATGATTATGACAAAATAACGACGATATTAACGACGATAATTATGAGGATGATAAGGACGATAACAACGATGATAATGACGATAATAACGACGACATTAACGACGATGATTGTGACAAAATAACGACGATATTAACGACGATAATTATGAGGATAATAAGGACGATAACAACGATGATAATGACGATATTAACGACGATAATAACGACGATATTAACGACGATAATAACGTCGATAAAAAGAAGATAATGACAATAATAACGACGATATTAACGATGATAATTATGACGATAACAACGAAGATAATGACGATAATAACGACGACATTATCGTCGATGATTATGACAAAATAACGACGATATTAACGACGATAATTATGAGGATGATAAGGATGATAACAACGATGATAATGACGATAATAACGACGACATTAACGACGATGTTTATGACAAAATAACGACGATATTAACGACGATAATTATGAGGATAATAAGGACGATAACAACGATTATAATGACGATATTAACGACGATATTAACGACGATAATAACGACGTTAAAAACGACGATAAAAAGAAGATAATGACAATAATAACGACGATATTATCGATGATATTTATGACGATAACAACGTAGATAATGACGATAATAACGACGACATTAACGACGATGATTATGACAAAATAACGACGATATTAACGACGATAATTATGAGGATAATAAGGACGATAACAACGATGATAATGACGATATTAACGACGATATTAACGACGATAATAACGACGATATTAACGACGATAATAAAGACAATAAAAAGAAGATAATGACAATAATAACGACGATATTAACGATAATATTTATGACGATAACAACGTAGATAATGACGAAAATAACGACGACATTAACGACGATGATTATGACAAAATAACGGCGATATTAACGACGATAATTATGAGGATGATAAGGACGATAACAACGATGATAATGACGATATTAACGACGACATTAACGACGAAGATTGTGACAAAATAACGACGATATTAACGACGATAATTATGAGGATAATAAGGACGATAACAACGATGATAATAACGATATTAACGACGATAATAACGACGATATTAACGACGATAATAACGACGTTAATAACGACGATAAAAAGAAGATAATGACAATAATAACGACGATATTAAAGATAATATTTATGTCGATAACAACGTAGATAATGACGATAATAACGACGACATTAACGACGATGATTATGACAAAATAACGACGATATTAACGACGATAATTATGAGGATGATAAGGACGATAACAACGATTATAATGACGATATTAACGACGATATTAACGACGATAATAACGACGTTAAAAACGACGATAAAAAGAAGATAATGACAATAATAACGACGATATTATCGATGATATTTATGACGATAACAACGTAGATAATGACGATAATAACGACGACATTAACGACGATGATTATGACAAAATAACGACGATATTAACGACGATAATTATGAGGATAATAAGGACGATAACAACGATGATAATGACGATATTAACGACGATATTAACGACGATAATAACGACGATATTAACGACGATAATAAAGACAATAAAAAGAAGATAATGACAATAATAACGACGATATTAACGATAATATTTATGACGATAACAACGTAGATAATGACGATAATAACGACGACATTAACGACGATGATTATGACAAAATAACGACGATATTAACGACGATAATTATGAGGATGATAAGGACGATAACAACGATGATAATGACGATAATAACGACGACATTAACGACGATGATTGTGACAAAATAACGACGATATTAACGACGATAATTATGAGGATAATAAGGACGATAACAACGATGATAATGACGATATTAACGACGATAATAACGACGATATTAACGACGATAATAACGTCGATAAAAAGAAGATAATGACAATAATAACGACGATATTAACGATGATAATTATGACGATAACAACGAAGATAATGACGATAATAACGACGACATTATCGTCGATGATTATGACAAAATAACGACGATATTAACGACGATAATTATGAGGATGATAAGGATGATAACAACGATGATAATGACGATAATAACGACGACATTAACGACGATGTTTATGACAAAATAACGACGATATTAACGACGATAATTATGAGGATAATAAGGACGATAACAACGATTATAATGACGATATTAACGACGATATTAACGACGATAATAACGACGTTAAAAACGACGATAAAAAGAAGATAATGACAATAATAACGACGATATTATCGATGATATTTATGACGATAACAACGTAGATAATGACGATAATAACGACGATATTAACGACGATAATAAAGACAATAAAAAGAAGATAATGACAATAATAACGACGATATTAACGATAATATTTATGACGATAACAACGTAGATAATGACGATAATAACGACGACATTAACGACGATGATTATGACAAAATAACGACGATATTAACGACGATAATTATGAGGATGATAAGGACGATAACAACGATGATAATGACGATAATAACGACGACATTAACAACGATGATTGTGACAAAATAACGACGATATTAACGACGATAATTATGAGGATAATAAGGACGATAACAACGATGATAATGACGATATTAACGACGATAATAACGACGATATTAACGACGATAATAACGTCGATAAAAAGAAGATAATGACAATAATAACGACGATATTAACGATGATAATTATGACGATAACAACGAAGATAATGACGATAATAACGACGACATTATCGTCGATGATTATGACAAAATAACGACGATATTAACGACGATAATTATGAGGATGATAAGGATGATAACAACGATGATAATGACGATAATAACGACGACATTAACGACGATGTTTATGACAAAATAACGACGATATTAACGACGATAATTATGAGGATAATAAGGACGATAACAACGATTATAATGACGATATTAACGACGATATTAACGACGATAATAACGACGTTAAAATCGACGATAAAAAGAAGATAATGACAATAATAACGACGATATTATCGATGATATTTATGACGATAACAACGTAGATAATGACGATAATAACGACGACATTAACGACGATGATTATGACAAAATAACGACGATATTAACGACGATAATTATGAGGATAATAAGGACGATAACAACGATGATAATGACGATATTAACGACGATATTAACGACGATAATAACGACGATATTAACGACGATAATAAAGACAATAAAAAGAAGATAATGACAATAATAACGACGATATTAAAGATAATATTTATGACGATAACAACGTAGATAATGACGAAAATAACGACGACATTAACGACGATGATTATGACAAAATAACGGCGATATTAACGACTATAATTATGAGGATGATAAGGACGATAACAACGATGATAATGACGATATTAACGACGACATTAACGACGAAGATTGTGACAAAATAACGACGATATTAACGACGATAATTATGAGGATAATAAGGACGATAACAACGATGATAATAACGATATTAACGACGATAATAACGACGATATTAACGACGATAATAACGACGTTAATAACGACGATAAAAAGAAGATAATGACAATAATAACGACGATATTATCGATGATATTTATGACGATAACAACGTAGATAATGACGATAATAACGACGACATTAACGACGATGATTATGACAAAATAACGACGATATTAACGACGATAATTATGAGGATAATAAGGACGATAACAACGATGATAATGACGATATTAACGACGATATTAACGACGATAATAACGACGATATTAACGACGATAATAAAGACAATAAAAAGAAGATAATGACAATAATAACGACGATATTAACGATAATATTTATGACGATAACAACGTAGATAATGACGATAATAACGACGACATTAACGACGATGATTATGACAAAATAACGACGATATTAACGACGATAATTATGAGGATGATAAGGACGATAACAACGATGATAATGACGATAATAACGACGACATTAACGACGATGATTGTGACAAAATAACGACGATATTAACGACGATAATTATGAGGATAATAAGGACGATAACAACGATGATAATGACGATATTAACGACGATAATAACGACGATATTAACGACGATAATAACGTCGATAAAAAGAAGATAATGACAATAATAACGACGATATTAACGATGATAATTATGACGATAACAACGAAGATAATGACGATAATAACGACGACATTATCGTCGATGATTATGACAAAATAACGACGATATTAACGACGATAATTATGAGGATGATAAGGATGATAACAACGATGATAATGACGATAATAACGACGACATTAACGACGATGTTTATGACAAAATAACGACGATATTAACGACGATAATTATGAGGATAATAAGGACGATAACAACGATTATAATGACGATATTAACGACGATATTAACGACGATAATAACGACGTTAAAAACGACGATAAAAAGAAGATAATGACAATAATAACGACGATATTATCGATGATATTTATGACGATAACAACGTAGATAATGACGATAATAACGACGACATTAACGACGATGATTATGACAAAATAACGACGATATTAACGACGATAATTATGAGGATAATAAGGACGATAACAACGATGATAATGACGATATTAACGACGATATTAACGACGATAATAACGACGATATTAACGACGATAATAAAGACAATAAAAAGAAGATAATGACAATAATAACGACGATATTAAAGATAATATTTATGACGATAACAACGTAGATAATGACGAAAATAACGACGACATTAACGACGATGATTATGACAAAATAACGGCGATATTAACGACGATAATTATGAGGATGATAAGGACGATAACAACGATGATAATGACGATATTAACGACGACATTAACGACGAAGATTGTGACAAAATAACGACGATATTAACGACGATAATTATGAGGATAATAAGGACGATAACAACGATGATAATAACGATATTAACGACGATAATAACGACGATATTAACGACGATAATAACGACGTTAATAACGACGATAAAAAGAAGATAATGACAATAATAACGACGATATTATCGATGATATTTATGACGATAACAACGTAGATAATGACGATAATAACGACGACATTAACGACGATGATTATGACAAAATAACGACGATATTAACGACGATAATTATGAGGATAATAAGGACGATAACAACGATGATAATGACGATATTAACGACGATATTAACGACGATAATAACGACGATATTAACGACGATAATAAAGACAATAAAAAGAAGATAATGACAATAATAACGACGATATTAAAGATAATATTTATGACGATAACAACGTAGATAATGACGAAAATAACGACGACATTAACGACGATGATTATGACAAAATAACGGCGATATTAACGACGATAATTATGAGGATGATAAGGACGATAACAACGATGATAATGACGATATTAACGACGACATTAACGACGAAGATTGTGACAAAATAACGACGATATTAACGACGATAATTATGAGGATAATAAGGACGATAACAACGATGATAATAACGATATTAACGACGATAATAACGACGATATTAACGACGATAATAACGACGTTAATAACGACGATAAAAAGAAGATAATGACAATAATAACGACGATATTATCGATGATATTTATGACGATAACAACGTAGATAATGACGATAATAACGACGACATTAACGACGATGATTATGACAAAATAACGACGATATTATAGACGATAATTATGAGGATAATAAGGACGATAACAACGATGATAATGACGATATTAACGACGATATTAACGACGATAATAACGACGATATTAACGACGATATTAACGACGATAATAACGACGTTAATAACGACGATAAAAAGAAGATAATGACAATAATAACGACGATATTATCGATGATATTTATGACGATAACAACGTAGATAATGACGATAATAACGACGACATTAACGACGATGATTATGACAAAATAACGACGATATTAACGACGATAATTATGAGGATAATAAGGACGATAACAACGATGATAATGACGATATTAACGACGACATTAACAACGATGATTGTGACAAAATAACGACGATATTAACGACGATAATTATGAGGATAATAAGGACGATAACAACGATTATAATGACGATATTAACGACGATATTAACGACGATAATAACGACGTTAAAAACGACGATAAAAAGAAGATAATGACAATAATAACGACGATATTATCGATGATATTTATGACGATAACAACGTAGATAATGACGATAATAACGACGACATTAACAACGATGATTATGACAAAATAACGACGATATTAACGACGATAATTATGAGGATAATAAGGACGATAACAACGATGATAATGACGATATTAACGACGATATTAACGACGATAATAACGACGATATTAACGACGATAATAAAGACAATAAAAAGAAGATAATGACAATAATAACGACGATATTAACGATAATATTTATGACGATAACAACGTAGATAATGACGAAAATAACGACGACATTAACGACGATGATTATGACAAAATAACGGCGATATTAACGACGATAATTATGAGGATGATAAGGACGATAACAACGATGATAATGACGATATTAACGACGACATTAACGACGAAGATTGTGACAAAATAACGACGATATTAACGACGATAATTATGAGGATAATAAGGACGATAACAACGATGATAATAACGATATTAACGACGATAATAACGACGATATTAACGACGATAATAACGACGTTAATAACGACGATAAAAAGAAGATAATGACAATAATAACGACGATATTATCGATGATATTTATGACGATAACAACGTAGATAATGACGATAATAACGACGACATTAACGACGATGATTATGACAAAATAACGACGATATTATAGACGATAATTATGAGGATAATAAGGACGATAACAACGATGATAATGACGATATTAACGACGATATTAACGACGATAATAACGACGATATTAACGACGATATTAACGACGATAATAACGACGTTAATAACGACGATAAAAAGAAGATAATGACAATAATAACGACGATATTATCGATGATATTTATGACGATAACAACGTAGATAATGACGATAATAACGACGACATTAACGACGATGATTATGACAAAATAACGACGATATTAACGACGATATTAACGACGATAATAAAGACAATAAAAAGAAGATAATGACAATAATAACGACGATATTAACGATAATATTTATGACGATAACAACGTAGATAATGACGATAATAACGACGACATTAACGACGATGATTATGACAAAATAACGACGATATTAACGACGATAATTATGAGGATGATAAGGACGATAACAACGATGATAATGACGATAATAACGACGACATTAACGACGATGATTGTGACAAAATAACGACGATATTAACGACGATAATTATGAGGATAATAAGGACGATAACAACGATGATAATGACGATATTAACGACGATAATAACGACGATATTAACGACGATAATAACGTCGATAAAAAGAAGATAATGACAATAATAACGACGATATTAACGATGATAATTATGACGATAACAACGAAGATAATGACGATAATAACGACGACATTATCGTCGATGATTATGACAAAATAACGACGATATTAACGACGATAATTATGAGGATGATAAGGATGATAACAACGATGATAATGACGATAATAACGACGACATTAACGACGATGTTTATGACAAAATAACGACGATATTAACGACGATAATTATGAGGATAATAAGGACGATAACAACGATTATAATGACGATATTAACGACGATATTAACGACGATAATAACGACGTTAAAAACGACGATAAAAAGAAGATAATGACAATAATAACGACGATATTATCGATGATATTTATGACGATAACAACGTAGATAATGACGATAATAACGACGACATTAACGACGATGATTATGACAAAATAACGACGATATTAACGACGATAATTATGAGGATGATAAGGACGATAACAACGATGATAATGACGATATTAACGACGATAATAACGACGATATTAACGACGATAATAAAGACAATAAAAAGAAGATAATGACAATAATAACGACGATATTATCGATGATATTTATGACGATAACAACGTAGATAATGACGATAATAACGACGACATTAACGACGATGATTATGACAAAATAACGACGATATTAACGACGATAATTATGAGGATAACAAGGACGATAACAACGATGATAATGACGATATTAACGACGATATTAACGACGATAATAACGACGATATTAACGACGATAATAAAGACAATAAAAAGAAGATAATGACAATAATAACGACGATATTAACGATAATATTTATGACGATAACAACGTAGATAATGACGATAATAACGACGACATTAACGACGATGATTATGACAAAATAACGACGATATTAACGACGATAATTATGAGGATGATAAGGACGATAACAACGATGATAATGACGATAATAACGACGACATTAACGACGATGTTTATGACAAAATAACGACGATATTAACGACGATAATTATGAGGATAATAAGGACGATAACAACGATTATAATGACGATATTAACGACGATATTAACGACGATAATAACGACGTTAAAAACGACGATAAAAAGAAGATAATGACAATAATAACGACGATATTATCGATGATATTTATGACGATAACAACGTAGATAATGACGATAATAACGACGACATTAACGACGATGATTATGACAAAATAACGACGATATTATCGACGATAATTATGAGGATAATAAGGACGATAACAACGATGATAATGACGATATTAACGACGATATTAACGACGATAATAACGACGATATTAACGACGATAATAAAGACAATAAAAAGAAGATAATGACAATAATAACGACGATATTAAAGATAATAATTATGTCGATAACAACGTAGATAATGACGATAATAACGACGACATTAACGACGATGATTATGACAAAATAACGATGATATTAACGACGATAATTATGAGGATGATAAGGACGATAACAACGATGATAATGACGATATTAACGACGATATTAACGACGATAATAACGACGTTAATAACGACGATAAAAAGAAGATAATGACAATAATAACGACGATATTATCGATGTTATTTATGACGATAACAACGTAGATAATGACGATAATAACGACGACATTAACGACGACGATTATGACAAAATAACGACGATATTAACGACGATAATTATGAGGATAATAAGGACGATAACAACGATGATAATGACGATATTAACGACGATATTAACGACGATAATAACGACGATATTAACGACGATAATAAAGACAATAAAAAGAAGATAATGACAATAATAACGACGATATTAAAGATAATATTTATGACGATAACAACGTAGATAATGACGATAATAACGACGACATTAACGACGATGATTATGACAAAATAACGACGATATTAACGACGATAATTATGAGGATGATAAGGACGATAACAACGATGATAATGACGATAATAATGACGACATTAGCGACGATGTTTATGACAAAATAACGACGATATTAACGACGATAATTATGAGGATAATAAGGACGATAACAACGATTATAATGACGATATTAACGACGATATTAACGACGATAATAACGACGTTAAAAACGACGATAAAAAGAAGATAATGACAATAATAACGACGATATTATCGATGATATTTATGACGATAACAACGTAGATAATGACGATAATAACGACGACATTAACGACGATGATTATGACAAAATAACGACGATATTAAAGACGATAATTATGAGGATGATAAGGACGATAACAACGATGATAATGACGATATTAACGACGATAATAACGACGATATTAACGACGTTAATAACGACGATAAAAAGAAGATAATGACAATAATAACGACGATATTATCGATGATATTTATGACGATAACAACGTAGATAATGACGATAATAACGACGACATTAACGACGATGATTATGACAAAATAACGACGATATTAACGACGATAATTATGAGGATGATAAGGACGATAACAACGTAGATAATGACGATAATAACGACGATAATAACGACGATATTAACGACGATAATAACGTCGATAAAAAGAAGATAATGACAATAATAACGACGATATTAACGATGATAATTATGACGATAACAACGAAGATAATGACGATAATAACGACGACATTATCGTCGATGATTATGACAAAATAACGACGATATTAACGACGATAATTATGAGGATGATAAGGATGATAACAACGATGATAATGACGATAATAACGACGACATTAACGACGATGTTTATGACAAAATAACGACGATATTAACGACGATAATTATGAGGATAATAAGGACGATAACAACGATTATAATGACGATATTAACGACGATATTAACGACGATAATAACGACGTTAAAATCGACGATAAAAAGAAGATAATGACAATAATAACGACGATATTATCGATGATATTTATGACGATAACAACGTAGATAATGACGATAATAACGACGACATTAACGACGATGATTATGACAAAATAACGACGATATTAACGACGATAATTATGAGGATAACAAGGACGATAACAACGATGATAATGACGATATTAACGACGATATTAACGACGATAATAACGACGATATTAACGACGATAATAAAGACAATAAAAAGAAGATAATGACAATAATAACGACGATATTAACGATAATATTTATGACGATAACAACGTAGATAATGACGATAATAACGACGACATTAACGACGATGATTATGACAAAATAACGACGATATTAACGACGATAATTATGAGGATGATAAGGACGATAACAACGATGATAATGACGATAATAACGACGACATTAACGACGATGTTTATGACAAAATAACGACGATATTAACGACGATAATTATGAGGATAATAAGGACGATAACAACGATTATAATGACGATATTAACGACGATATTAACGACGATAATAACGACGTTAAAAACGACGATAAAAAGAAGATAATGACAATAATAACGACGATATTATCGATGATATTTATGACGATAACAACGTAGATAATGACGATAATAACGACGACATTAACGACGATGATTATGACAAAATAACGACGATATTATCGACGATAATTATGAGGATAATAAGGACGATAACAACGATGATAATGACGATATTAACGACGATATTAACGACGATAATAACGACGATATTAACGACGATAATAAAGACAATAAAAAGAAGATAATGACAATAATAACGACGATATTAAAGATAATAATTATGTCGATAACAACGTAGATAATGACGATAATAACGACGACATTAACGACGATGATTATGACAAAATAACGATGATATTAACGACGATAATTATGAGGATGATAAGGACGATAACAACGATGATAATGACGATATTAACGACGATATTAACGACGATAATAACGACGTTAATAACGACGATAAAAAGAAGATAATGACAATAATAACGACGATATTATCGATGTTATTTATGACGATAACAACGTAGATAATGACGATAATAACGACGACATTAACGACGACGATTATGACAAAATAACGACGATATTAACGACGATAATTATGAGGATAATAAGGACGATAACAACGATGATAATGACGATATTAACGACGATATTAACGACGATAATAACGACGATATTAACGACGATAATAAAGACAATAAAAAGAAGATAATGACAATAATAACGACGATATTAAAGATAATATTTATGACGATAACAACGTAGATAATGACGATAATAACGACGACATTAACGACGATGATTATGACAAAATAACGACGATATTAACGACGATAATTATGAGGATGATAAGGACGATAACAACGATGATAATGACGATAATAATGACGACATTAGCGACGATGTTTATGACAAAATAACGACGATATTAACGACGATAATTATGAGGATAATAAGGACGATAACAACGATTATAATGACGATATTAACGACGATATTAACGACGATAATAACGACGTTAAAAACGACGATAAAAAGAAGATAATGACAATAATAACGACGATATTATCGATGATATTTATGACGATAACAACGTAGATAATGACGATAATAACGACGACATTAACGACGATGATTATGACAAAATAACGACGATATTAAAGACGATAATTATGAGGATGATAAGGACGATAACAACGATGATAATGACGATATTAACGACGATAATAACGACGATATTAACGACGTTAATAACGACGATAAAAAGAAGATAATGACAATAATAACGACGATATTATCGATGATATTTATGACGATAACAACGTAGATAATGACGATAATAACGACGACATTAACGACGATGATTATGACAAAATAACGACGATATTAACGACGATAATTATGAGGATGATAAGGACGATAACAACGTAGATAATGACGATAATAACGACGATAATAACGACGATATTAACGACGATAATAACGTCGATAAAAAGAAGATAATGACAATAATAACGACGATATTAACGATGATAATTATGACGATAACAACGAAGATAATGACGATAATAACGACGACATTATCGTCGATGATTATGACAAAATAACGACGATATTAACGACGATAATTATGAGGATGATAAGGATGATAACAACGATGATAATGACGATAATAACGACGACATTAACGACGATGTTTATGACAAAATAACGACGATATTAACGACGATAATTATGAGGATAATAAGGACGATAACAACGATTATAATGACGATATTAACGACGATATTAACGACGATAATAACGACGTTAAAATCGACGATAAAAAGAAGATAATGACAATAATAACGACGATATTATCGATGATATTTATGACGATAACAACGTAGATAATGACGATAATAACGACGACATTAACGACGATGATTATGACAAAATAACGACGATATTAACGACGATAATTATGAGGATAACAAGGACGATAACAACGATGATAATGACGATATTAACGACGATATTAACGACGATAATAACGACGATATTAACGACGATAATAAAGACAATAAAAAGAAGATAATGACAATAATAACGACGATATTAACGATAATATTTATGACGATAACAACGTAGATAATGACGATAATAACGACGACATTAACGACGATGATTATGACAAAATAACGACGATATTAACGACGATAATTATGAGGATGATAAGGACGATAACAACGATGATAATGACGATAATAACGACGACATTAACGACGATGTTTATGACAAAATAACGACGATATTAACGACGATAATTATGAGGATAATAAGGACGATAACAACGATTATAATGACGATATTAACGACGATATTAACGACGATAATAACGACGTTAAAAACGACGATAAAAAGAAGATAATGACAATAATAACGACGATATTATCGATGATATTTATGACGATAACAACGTAGATAATGACGATAATAACGACGACATTAACGACGATGATTATGACAAAATAACGACGATATTATCGACGATAATTATGAGGATAATAAGGACGATAACAACGATGATAATGACGATATTAACGACGATATTAACGACGATAATAACGACGATATTAACGACGATAATAAAGACAATAAAAAGAAGATAATGACAATAATAACGACGATATTAAAGATAATAATTATGTCGATAACAACGTAGATAATGACGATAATAACGACGACATTAACGACGATGATTATGACAAAATAACGATGATATTAACGACGATAATTATGAGGATGATAAGGACGATAACAACGATGATAATGACGATATTAACGACGATATTAACGACGATAATAACGACGTTAATAACGACGATAAAAAGAAGATAATGACAATAATAACGACGATATTATCGATGTTATTTATGACGATAACAACGTAGATAATGACGATAATAACGACGACATTAACGACGACGATTATGACAAAATAACGACGATATTAACGACGATAATTATGAGGATAATAAGGACGATAACAACGATGATAATGACGATATTAACGACGATATTAACGACGATAATAACGACGATATTAACGACGATAATAAAGACAATAAAAAGAAGATAATGACAATAATAACGACGATATTAAAGATAATATTTATGACGATAACAACGTAGATAATGACGATAATAACGACGACATTAACGACGATGATTATGACAAAATAACGACGATATTAACGACGATAATTATGAGGATGATAAGGACGATAACAACGATGATAATGACGATAATAATGACGACATTAGCGACGATGTTTATGACAAAATAACGACGATATTAACGACGATAATTATGAGGATAATAAGGACGATAACAACGATTATAATGACGATATTAACGACGATATTAACGACGATAATAACGACGTTAAAAACGACGATAAAAAGAAGATAATGACAATAATAACGACGATATTATCGATGATATTTATGACGATAACAACGTAGATAATGACGATAATAACGACGACATTAACGACGATGATTATGACAAAATAACGACGATATTAAAGACGATAATTATGAGGATGATAAGGACGATAACAACGATGATAATGACGATATTAACGACGATAATAACGACGATATTAACGACGTTAATAACGACGATAAAAAGAAGATAATGACAATAATAACGACGATATTATCGATGATATTTATGACGATAACAACGTAGATAATGACGATAATAACGACGACATTAACGACGATGTTTATGACAAAATAACGACGATATTAACGACGATAATTATGAGGATGATAAGGACGATAACAACGTAGATAATGACGATAATAACGACGATAATAACGACGATATTAACGACGATAATAACGTCGATAAAAAGAAGATAATGACAATAATAACGACGATATTAACGATGATAATTATGACGATAACAACGAAGATAATGACGATAATAACGACGACATTATCGTCGATGATTATGACAAAATAACGACGATATTAACGACGATAATTATGAGGATGATAAGGATGATAACAACGATGATAATGACGATAATAACGACGACATTAACGACGATGTTTATGACAAAATAACGACGATATTAACGACGATAATTATGAGGATAATAAGGACGATAACAACGATTATAATGACGATATTAACGACGATATTAACGACGATAATAACGACGTTAAAATCGACGATAAAAAGAAGATAATGACAATAATAACGACGATATTATCGATGATATTTATGACGATAACAACGTAGATAATGACGATAATAACGACGACATTAACGACGATGATTATGACAAAATAACGACGATATTAACGACGATAATTATGAGGATAATAAGGACGATAACAACGATGATAATGACGATATTAACGACGATATTAACGACGATAATAACGACGATATTAACGACGATAATAAAGACAATAAAAAGAAGATAATGACAATAATAACGACGATATTAAAGATAATATTTATGACGATAACAACGTAGATAATGACGAAAATAACGACGACATTAACGACGATGATTATGACAAAATAACGGCGATATTAACGACTATAATTATGAGGATGATAAGGACGATAACAACGATGATAATGACGATATTAACGACGACATTAACGACGAAGATTGTGACAAAATAACGACGATATTAACGACGATAATTATGAGGATAATAAGGACGATAACAACGATGATAATAACGATATTAACGACGATAATAACGACGATATTAACGACGATAATAACGACGTTAATAACGACGATAAAAAGAAGATAATGACAATAATAACGACGATATTATCGATGATATTTATGACGATAACAACGTAGATAATGACGATAATAACGACGACATTAACGACGATGATTATGACAAAATAACGACGATATTAACGACGATAATTATGAGGATAATAAGGACGATAACAACGATGATAATGACGATATTAACGACGATATTAACGACGATAATAACGACGATATTAACGACGATAATAAAGACAATAAAAAGAAGATAATGACAATAATAACGACGATATTAACGATAATATTTATGACGATAACAACGTAGATAATGACGATAATAACGACGACATTAACGACGATGATTATGACAAAATAACGACGATATTAACGACGATAATTATGAGGATGATAAGGACGATAACAACGATGATAATGACGATAATAACGACGACATTAACGACGATGATTGTGACAAAATAACGACGATATTAACGACGATAATTATGAGGATAATAAGGACGATAACAACGATGATAATGACGATATTAACGACGATAATAACGACGATATTAACGACGATAATAACGTCGATAAAAAGAAGATAATGACAATAATAACGACGATATTAACGATGATAATTATGACGATAACAACGAAGATAATGACGATAATAACGACGACATTATCGTCGATGATTATGACAAAATAACGACGATATTAACGACGATAATTATGAGGATGATAAGGATGATAACAACGATGATAATGACGATAATAACGACGACATTAACGACGATGTTTATGACAAAATAACGACGATATTAACGACGATAATTATGAGGATAATAAGGACGATAACAACGATTATAATGACGATATTAACGACGATATTAACGACGATAATAACGACGTTAAAAACGACGATAAAAAGAAGATAATGACAATAATAACGACGATATTATCGATGATATTTATGACGATAACAACGTAGATAATGACGATAATAACGACGACATT
Source organism: Dolichovespula media (assembly GCA_911387685.1). Lineage (NCBI taxonomy): Eukaryota > Metazoa > Arthropoda > Insecta > Hymenoptera > Vespidae > Dolichovespula > Dolichovespula media. Next base: position 270,422 of record CAJVQJ010000029.1, on the reverse strand, counting down.
AACGACGATGATTATGACAAAATAACGACGATATTAACGACGATAATTATGAGGATAATAAGGACGATAACAACGATGATAATGACGATATTAACGACGATATTAACGACGATAATAACGACGATATTAACGACGATAATAAAGACAATAAAAAGAAGATAATGACAATAATAACGACGATATTAAAGATAATATTTATGACGATAACAACGTAGATAATGACGAAAATAACGACGACATTAACGACGATGATTATGACAAAATAACGGCGATATTAACGACGATAATTATGAGGATGATAAGGACGATAACAACGATGATAATGACGATATTAACGACGACATTAACGACGAAGATTGTGACAAAATAACGACGATATTAACGACGATAATTATGAGGATAATAAGGACGATAACAACGATGATAATAACGATATTAACGACGATAATAACGACGATATTAACGACGATAATAACGACGTTAATAACGACGATAAAAAGAAGATAATGACAATAATAACGACGATATTATCGATGATATTTATGACGATAACAACGTAGATAATGACGATAATAACGACGACATTAACGACGATGATTATGACAAAATAACGACGATATTATAGACGATAATTATGAGGATAATAAGGACGATAACAACGATGATAATGACGATATTAACGACGATATTAACGACGATAATAACGACGATATTAACGACGATATTAACGACGATAATAACGACGTTAATAACGACGATAAAAAGAAGATAATGACAATAATAACGACGATATTATCGATGATATTTATGACGATAACAACGTAGATAATGACGATAATAACGACGACATTAACGACGATGATTATGACAAAATAACGACGATATTAACGACGATAATTATGAGGATAATAAGGACGATAACAACGATGATAATGACGATATTAACGACGATATTAACGACGATAATAACGACGATATTAACGACGATAATAAAGACAATAAAAAGAAGATAATGACAATAATAACGACGATATTAACGATAATATTTATGACGATAACAACGTAGATAATGACGATAATAACGGCGACATTAACGACGATGATTATGACAAAATAACGACGATATTAACGACGATAATTATGAGGATGATAAGGACGATAACAACGATGATAATGACGATAATAACGACGACATTAACGACGATGATTGTGACAAAATAACGACGATATTAACGACGATAATTATGAGGATAATAAGGACGATAACAACGATGATAATGACGATATTAACGACGATAATAACGACGATATTAACGACGATAATAACGTCGATAAAAAGAAGATAATGACAATAATAACGACGATATTAACGATGATAATTATGACGATAACAACGAAGATAATGACGATAATAACGACGACATTATCGTCGATGATTATGACAAAATAACGACGATATTAACGACGATAATTATGAGGATGATAAGGATGATAACAACGATGATAATGACGATAATAACGACGACATTAACGACGATGTTTATGACAAAATAACGACGATATTAACGACGATAATTATGAGGATAATAAGGACGATAACAACGATTATAATGACGATATTAACGACGATATTAACGACGATAATAACGACGTTAAAAACGACGATAAAAAGAAGATAATGACAATAATAACGACGATATTATCGATGATATTTATGACGATAACAACGTAGATAATGACGATAATAACGACGACATTAACAACGATGATTATGACAAAATAACGACGATATTAACGACGATAATTATGAGGATAATAAGGACGATAACAACGATGATAATGACGATATTAACGACGATATTAACGACGATAATAACGACGATATTAACGACGATAATAAAGACAATAAAAAGAAGATAATGACAATAATAACGACGATATTAACGATAATATTTATGACGATAACAACGTAGATAATGACGAAAATAACGACGACATTAACGACGATGATTATGACAAAATAACGGCGATATTAACGACGATAATTATGAGGATGATAAGGACGATAACAACGATGATAATGACGATATTAACGACGACATTAACGACGAAGATTGTGACAAAATAACGACGATATTAACGACGATAATTATGAGGATAATAAGGACGATAACAACGATGATAATAACGATATTAACGACGATAATAACGACGATATTAACGACGATAATAACGACGTTAATAACGACGATAAAAAGAAGATAATGACAATAATAACGACGATATTATCGATGATATTTATGACGATAACAACGTAGATAATGACGATAATAACGACGACATTAACGACGATGATTATGACAAAATAACGACGATATTATAGACGATAATTATGAGGATAATAAGGACGATAACAACGATGATAATGACGATATTAACGACGATATTAACGACGATAATAACGACGATATTAACGACGATATTAACGACGATAATAACGACGTTAATAACGACGATAAAAAGAAGATAATGACAATAATAACGACGATATTATCGATGATATTTATGACGATAACAACGTAGATAATGACGATAATAACGACGACATTAACGACGATGATTATGACAAAATAACGACGATATTAACGACGATAATTATGAGGATGATAAGGACGATAACAACGATGATAATGACGATAATAATGACGACATTAGCGACGATGTTTATGACAAAATAACGACGATATTAACGACGATAATTATGAGGATAATAAGGACGATAACAACGATTATAATGACGATATTAACGACGATATTAACGACGATAATAACGACGTTAAAAACGACGATAAAAAGAAGATAATGACAATAATAACGACGATATTATCGATGATATTTATGACGATAACAACGTAGATAATGACGATAATAACGACGACATTAACGACGATGATTATGACAAAATAACGACGATATTAAAGACGATAATTATGAGGATGATAAGGACGATAACAACGATGATAATGACGATATTAACGACGATAATAACGACGATATTAACGACGTTAATAACGACGATAAAAAGGAGATAATGACAATAATAACGACGATATTATCGATGATATTTATGACGATAACAACGTAGATAATGACGATAATAACGACGACATTAACGACGATGTTTATGACAAAATAACGACGATATTAACGACGATAATTATGAGGATGATAAGGACGATAACAACGTAGATAATGACGATAATAACGACGACATTAACGACGATGATTATGACAAAATAACGACGATATTATCGACGATAATTATGAGGATAATAAGGACGATAACAACGATGATAATGACGATATTAACGACGATATTAACGACGATAATAACGACGATATTAACGACGATAATAAAGACAATAAAAAGAAGATAATGACAATAATAACGACGATATTAAAGATAATAATTATGTCGATAACAACGTAGATAATGACGATAATAACGACGACATTAACGACGATGTTTATGACAAAATAACGACGATATTAACGACGATATTTATGAGGATAATAAGGACGATAACAACGATTATAATGACGATATTAACGACGATATTAACGACGATAATAACGACGTTAAAAACGACGATAAAAAGAAGATAATGACAATAATAACGACGATATTATCGATGATATTTATGACGATAACAACGTAGATAATGACGATAATAACGACGACATTAACGACGATGATTATGACAAAATAACGACGATATTAACGACGATAATTATGAGGATGATAAGGACGATAACAACGATTATAATGACGATATTAACGACGACATTAACGACGAAGATTGTGACAAAATAACGACGATATTAACGACGATAATTATGAGGATAATAAGGACGATAACAACGATGATAATAACGATATTAACGACGATAATAACGACGATATTAACGACGATAATAAAGACAATAAAAAGAAGATAATGACAATAATAACGACGATATTAAAGATAATATTTATGTCGATAACAACGTAGATAATGACGATAATAACGACGACATTAACGACGATGATTATGACAAAATAACGACGATATTAACGACGATAATTATGAGGATGATAAGGACGATAACAACGATGATAATGACGATAATAACGACGACATTAACGACGATGATTGTGACAAAATAACGACGATATTAACGACGATAATTATGAGGATAATAAGGACGATAACAACGATGATAATGACGATATTAACGACGATATTAACGACGATAATAACGACGTTAAAAACGACGATAAAAAGAAGATAATGACAATAATAACGACGATATTATCGATGATATTTATGACGATAACAACGTAGATAATGACGATAATAACGACGACATTAACGACGATGATTATGACAAAATAACGACGATATTAACGACGATAATTATGAGGATAACAAGGACGATAACAACGATGATAATGACGATATTAACGACGATATTAACGACGATAATAACGACGATATTAACGACGATAATAAAGACAATAAAAAGAAGATAATGACAATAATAACGACGATATTAACGATAATATTTATGACGATAACAACGTAGATAATGACGATAATAACGACGACATTAACGACGATGATTATGACAAAATAACGACGATATTAACGACGATAATTATGAGGATGATAAGGACGATAACAACGATGATAATGACGATAATAACGACGACATTAACGACGATGTTTATGACAAAATAACGACGATATTAACGACGATAATTATGAGGATAATAAGGACGATAACAACGATTATAATGACGATATTAACGACGATATTAACGACGATAATAACGACGTTAAAAACGACGATAAAAAGAAGATAATGACAATAATAACGACGATATTATCGATGATATTTATGACGATAACAACGTAGATAATGACGATAATAACGACGACATTAACGACGATGATTATGACAAAATAACGACGATATTATCGACGATAATTATGAGGATAATAAGGACGATAACAACGATGATAATGACGATATTAACGACGATATTAACGACGATAATAACGACGATATTAACGACGATAATAAAGACAATAAAAAGAAGATAATGACAATAATAACGACGATATTAAAGATAATAATTATGTCGATAACAACGTAGATAATGACGATAATAACGACGACATTAACGACGATGATTATGACAAAATAACGATGATATTAACGACGATAATTATGAGGATGATAAGGACGATAACAACGATGATAATGACGATATTAACGACGATATTAACGACGATAATAACGACGTTAATAACGACGATAAAAAGAAGATAATGACAATAATAACGACGATATTATCGATGTTATTTATGACGATAACAACGTAGATAATGACGATAATAACGACGACATTAACGACGACGATTATGACAAAATAACGACGATATTAACGACGATAATTATGAGGATAATAAGGACGATAACAACGATGATAATGACGATATTAACGACGATATTAACGACGATAATAACGACGATATTAACGACGATAATAAAGACAATAAAAAGAAGATAATGACAATAATAACGACGATATTAAAGATAATATTTATGACGATAACAACGTAGATAATGACGATAATAACGACGACATTAACGACGATGATTATGACAAAATAACGACGATATTAACGACGATAATTATGAGGATGATAAGGACGATAACAACGATGATAATGACGATAATAATGACGACATTAGCGACGATGTTTATGACAAAATAACGACGATATTAACGACGATAATTATGAGGATAATAAGGACGATAACAACGATTATAATGACGATATTAACGACGATATTAACGACGATAATAACGACGTTAAAAACGACGATAAAAAGAAGATAATGACAATAATAACGACGATATTATCGATGATATTTATGACGATAACAACGTAGATAATGACGATAATAACGACGACATTAACGACGATGATTATGACAAAATAACGACGATATTAAAGACGATAATTATGAGGATGATAAGGACGATAACAACGATGATAATGACGATATTAACGACGATAATAACGACGATATTAACGACGTTAATAACGACGATAAAAAGAAGATAATGACAATAATAACGACGATATTATCGATGATATTTATGACGATAACAACGTAGATAATGACGATAATAACGACGACATTAACGACGATGTTTATGACAAAATAACGACGATATTAACGACGATAATTATGAGGATGATAAGGACGATAACAACGTAGATAATGACGATAATAACGACGATAATAACGACGATATTAACGACGATAATAACGACGATAAAAAGAAGATAATGACAATAATAACGACGATATTAACGATGATAATTATGACGATAACAACGAAGATAATGACGATAATAACGACGACATTATCGTCGATGATTATGACAAAATAACGACGATATTAACGACGATAATTATGAGGATGATAAGGATGATAACAACGATGATAATGACGATAATAACGACGACATTAACGACGATGTTTATGACAAAATAACGACGATATTAACGACGATAATTATGAGGATAATAAGGACGATAACAACGATTATAATGACGATATTAACGACGATATTAACGACGATAATAACGACGTTAAAATCGACGATAAAAAGAAGATAATGACAATAATAACGACGATATTATCGATGATATTTATGACGATAACAACGTAGATAATGACGATAATAACGACGACATTAACGACGATGATTATGACAAAATAACGACGATATTAACGACGATAATTATGAGGATAATAAGGACGATAACAACGATGATAATGACGATATTAACGACGATATTAACGACGATAATAACGACGATATTAACGACGATAATAAAGACAATAAAAAGAAGATAATGACAATAATAACGACGATATTAAAGATAATATTTATGACGATAACAACGTAGATAATGACGAAAATAACGACGACATTAACGACGATGATTATGACAAAATAACGGCGATATTAACGACTATAATTATGAGGATGATAAGGACGATAACAACGATGATAATGACGATATTAACGACGACATTAACGACGAAGATTGTGACAAAATAACGACGATATTAACGACGATAATTATGAGGATAATAAGGACGATAACAACGATGATAATAACGATATTAACGACGATAATAACGACGATATTAACGACGATAATAACGACGTTAATAACGACGATAAAAAGAAGATAATGACAATAATAACGACGATATTATCGATGATATTTATGACGATAACAACGTAGATAATGACGATAATAACGACGACATTAACGACGATGATTATGACAAAATAACGACGATATTAACGACGATAATTATGAGGATAATAAGGACGATAACAACGATGATAATGACGATATTAACGACGATATTAACGACGATAATAACGACGATATTAACGACGATAATAAAGACAATAAAAAGAAGATAATGACAATAATAACGACGATATTAACGATAATATTTATGACGATAACAACGTAGATAATGACGATAATAACGACGACATTAACGACGATGATTATGACAAAATAACGACGATATTAACGACGATAATTATGAGGATGATAAGGACGATAACAACGATGATAATGACGATAATAACGACGACATTAACGACGATGATTGTGACAAAATAACGACGATATTAACGACGATAATTATGAGGATAATAAGGACGATAACAACGATGATAATGACGATATTAACGACGATAATAACGACGATATTAACGACGATAATAACGTCGATAAAAAGAAGATAATGACAATAATAACGACGATATTAACGATGATAATTATGACGATAACAACGAAGATAATGACGATAATAACGACGACATTATCGTCGATGATTATGACAAAATAACGACGATATTAACGACGATAATTATGAGGATGATAAGGATGATAACAACGATGATAATGACGATAATAACGACGACATTAACGACGATGTTTATGACAAAATAACGACGATATTAACGACGATAATTATGAGGATAATAAGGACGATAACAACGATTATAATGACGATATTAACGACGATATTAACGACGATAATAACGACGTTAAAAACGACGATAAAAAGAAGATAATGACAATAATAACGACGATATTATCGATGATATTTATGACGATAACAACGTAGATAATGACGATAATAACGACGACATTAACGACGATGATTATGACAAAATAACGACGATATTAACGACGATAATTATGAGGATAATAAGGACGATAACAACGATGATAATGACGATATTAACGACGATATTAACGACGATAATAACGACGATATTAACGACGATAATAAAGACAATAAAAAGAAGATAATGACAATAATAACGACGATATTAAAGATAATATTTATGACGATAACAACGTAGATAATGACGAAAATAACGACGACATTAACGACGATGATTATGACAAAATAACGGCGATATTAACGACGATAATTATGAGGATGATAAGGACGATAACAACGATGATAATGACGATATTAACGACGACATTAACGACGAAGATTGTGACAAAATAACGACGATATTAACGACGATAATTATGAGGATAATAAGGACGATAACAACGATGATAATAACGATATTAACGACGATAATAACGACGATATTAACGACGATAATAACGACGTTAATAACGACGATAAAAAGAAGATAATGACAATAATAACGACGATATTATCGATGATATTTATGACGATAACAACGTAGATAATGACGATAATAACGACGACATTAACGACGATGATTATGACAAAATAACGACGATATTATAGACGATAATTATGAGGATAATAAGGACGATAACAACGATGATAATGACGATATTAACGACGATATTAACGACGATAATAACGACGATATTAACGACGATATTAACGACGATAATAACGACGTTAATAACGACGATAAAAAGAAGATAATGACAATAATAACGACGATATTATCGATGATATTTATGACGATAACAACGTAGATAATGACGATAATAACGACGACATTAACGACGATGATTATGACAAAATAACGACGATATTAACGACGATAATTATGAGGATAATAAGGACGATAACAACGATGATAATGACGATATTAACGACGATATTAACGACGATAATAACGACGATATTAACGACGATAATAAAGACAATAAAAAGAAGATAATGACAATAATAACGACGATATTAACGATAATATTTATGACGATAACAACGTAGATAATGACGATAATAACGACGACATTAACGACGATGATTATGACAAAATAACGACGATATTAACGACGATAATTATGAGGATGATAAGGACGATAACAACGATGATAATGACGATAATAACGACGACATTAACGACGATGATTGTGACAAAATAACGACGATATTAACGACGATAATTATGAGGATAATAAGGACGATAACAACGATGATAATGACGATATTAACGACGATAATAACGACGATATTAACGACGATAATAACGTCGATAAAAAGAAGATAATGACAATAATAACGACGATATTAACGATGATAATTATGACGATAACAACGAAGATAATGACGATAATAACGACGACATTATCGTCGATGATTATGACAAAATAACGACGATATTAACGACGATAATTATGAGGATGATAAGGATGATAACAACGATGATAATGACGATAATAACGACGACATTAACGACGATGTTTATGACAAAATAACGACGATATTAACGACGATAATTATGAGGATAATAAGGACGATAACAACGATTATAATGACGATATTAACGACGATATTAACGACGATAATAACGACGTTAAAAACGACGATAAAAAGAAGATAATGACAATAATAACGACGATATTATCGATGATATTTATGACGATAACAACGTAGATAATGACGATAATAACGACGACATTAACAACGATGATTATGACAAAATAACGACGATATTAACGACGATAATTATGAGGATAATAAGGACGATAACAACGATGATAATGACGATATTAACGACGATATTAACGACGATAATAACGACGATATTAACGACGATAATAAAGACAATAAAAGAAGATAATGACAATAATAACGACGATATTAACGATAATATTTATGACGATAACAACGTAGATAATGACGAAAATAACGACGACATTAACGACGATGATTATGACAAAATAACGGCGATATTAACGACGATAATTATGAGGATGATAAGGACGATAACAACGATGATAATGACGATATTACGACGACATTAACGACGAGATTGTGACAAAATAACGACGATATTAACGACGATAATTATGAGGATAATAAGGACGATAACAACGATGATAATAACGATATTAACGACGATAATACCGACGATATTAACGACGATAATAACGACGTTAATAACGACGATAAAAAGAAGATAATGACAATAATAACGACGATATTATCGATGATATTTATGACGATAACAACGTAGATAATGACGATAATAACGACGACATTAACGACGATGATTATGACAAAATAACGACGATATTATAGACGATAATTATGAGGATAATAAGGACGATAACAACGATGATAATGACGATATTAACGACGATATTAACGACGATAATAACGACGATATTAACGACGATATTAACGACGATAATAACGACGTTAATAACGACGATAAAAAGAAGATAATGACAATAATAACGACGATATTATCGATGATATTTATGACGATAACAACGTAGATAATGACGATAATAACGACGACATTAACGACGATGATTATGACAAAATAACGACGATATTAACGACGATAATTATGAGGATGATAAGGACGATAACAACGATGATAATGACGATAATAATGACGACATTAGCGACGATGTTTATGACAAAATAACGACGATATTAACGACGATAATTATGAGGATAATAAGGACGATACCAACGATTATAATGACGATATTAACGACGATATTAACGACGATAATAACGACGTTAAAAACGACGATAAAAAGAAGATAATGACAATAATAACGACGATATTATCGATGATATTTATGACGATAACAACGTAGATAATGACGATCATAACGACGACATTAACGACGATGATTATGACAAAATAACGACGATATTAACGACGATAATTATGAGGATGATAAGGACGATAACAACGATGATAATGACGATCTTAACGACGATAATAACGACGATATTAACGACGTTAATAACGACGATAAAAGGAGATAATGACAATAATAACGACGATATTATCGATGATATTTATGACGATAACAACGTAGATAATGACGATAATAACGACGACATTAACGACGATGTTTATGACAAAATAACGACGATATTAACGACGATAATTATGAGGATGATAAGGACGATAACAACGTAGATAATGACGATAATAACGACGACATTAACGACGATGATTATGACAAAATAACGACGATATTATCGACGATAATTATGAGGATAATAAGGACGATAACAACGATGATAATGACGATATTAACGACGATATTAACGACGATAATAACGACGATATTAACGACGATAATAAAGACAATAAAAAGAAGATAATGACAATAATAACGACGATATTAAAGATAATAAAAAGAAGATAATGACGATAATAACGACGACATTAACGACGATGTTTATGACAAAATAACGACGATATTAACGACGATATTTATGAGGATAATAAGGACGATAACAACGATTATAATGACGATATTAACGACGATATTAACGACGATAATAACGACGTTAAAAACGACGATAAAAAGAAGATAATGACAATAATAACGACGATATATCGATGATATTTATGACGATAACAACGTAGATAATGACGATAATAACGACGACATTAACGACGATGATTATGACAAAATAACGACGATATTAACGACGATAATTATGAGGATGATAAGGACGATAACAACGATATAATGACGATATTAACGACGACATTAACGACGAAGATTGTGACAAAATAACGACGATATTAACGACGATAATTATGAGGATAATAAGGACGATAACAACGATGATAATAACGATATTAACGACGATAATAACGACGATATTAACGACGATAATAAAGACAATAAAAAGAAGATAATGACAATAATAACGACGATATTAAAGATAATATTTATGTCGATAACAACGTAGATAATGACGATAATAACGACGACATTAACGACGATGATTATGACAAAATAACGACGATATTAACGACGATAATTATGAGGATGATAAGGACGATAACAACGATGATAATGACGATAATAACGACGACATTAACGACGATGATTGTGACAAAATAACGACGATATTAACGACGATAATTATGAGGATAATAAGGACGATAACAACGATGATAATGACGATATTAACGACGATATTAACGACGATAATAACGACGTTAAAAACGACGATAAAAAGAAGATAATGACAATAATAACGACGATATTATCGATGATATTTATGACGATAACAACGTAGATAATGACGATAATAACGACGACATTAACGACGATGATTATGACAAAATAACGACGATATTAAAGACGATAATTATGAGGATGATACGGACGATAACAACGATGATAATGACGATATTAACGACGATAATAACGACGATATTAACGACGTTAATAACGACGATAAAAAGAAGATAATGACAATAATAACGACGATATTATCGATGATATTTATGACGATAACAACGTAGATAATGACGATAATAACGACGACATTAACGACGATGATTATGACAAAATAACGACGATATTAACGACGATAATTATGAGGATGATAAGGACGATAACAACGTAGATAATGACGATAATAACGACGACATTAACGACGATGATTATGACAAAATAACGACGATATTATCGACGATAATTATGAGGATAATAAGGACGATAACAACGATGATAATGACGATATTAACGACGATATTAACGACGATAATAACGACGATATTAACGACGATAATAAGACAATAAAAAGAAGATAATGACAATAATAACGACGATATTAAAGATAATAATTATGTCGATAACAACGTAGATAATGACGATAATAACGACGACATTAACGACGATGATTATGACAAAATAACGACGATATTAACGACGATATTTATGAGGATAATAAGGACGATAACAACGATTATAATGACGATATTAACGACGTAGATAACGACGATAATAACGACGTTAAAAACGACGATAAAAAGAAGATAATGACAATAATAACGACGATATTATCGATGATATTTATGACGATAACAACGTAGATAATGACGATAATAACGACGACATTAACGACGATGATTATGACAAAATAACGACGATATTAACGACGATAATTATGAGGATGATAAGGACGATAACAACGATTATAATGACGATATTAACGACGACATTAACGACGAAGATTGTGACAAAATAACGACGATATTAACGACGATAATTATGAGGATAATAAGGACGATAACAACGATGATAATAACGATATTAACGACGATAATAACGACGATATTAACGACGATAATAAAGACAATAAAAAGAAGATAATGACAATAATAACGACGATATTAAAGATAATATTTATGTCGATAACAACGTAGATAATGACGATAATAACGACGACATTAACGACGATGATTATGACAAAATAACGACGATATTAACGACGATAATTATGAGGATGATAAGGACGATAACAACGATGATAATGACGATAATAACGACGACATTAACGACGATGATTGTGACAACATAACGACGATATTAACGACGATAATTATGAGGATAATAAGGACGATAACAACGATGATAATGACGATATTAACGACGATATTAACGACGATAATAACGACGTTAAAAACGACGATAAAAAGAAGATAATGACAATAATAACGACGATATTATCGATGATATTTATGACGATAACAACGTAGATAATGACGATAATAACGACGACATTAACGACGATGATTATGACAAAATAACGACGATATTAAAGACGATAATAAAGACAATAAAAAGAAGATAATGACAATAATAACGACGATATTAAAGATAATAATTATGTCGATAACAACGTAGATAATGACGATAATAACGACGACATAACGACGATGTTTATGACAAAATAACGACGATATTAACGACGATATTTATGAGGATAATAAGGACGATAACAACGATTATAATGACGATATTAACGACGATATTAACGACGATAATAACGACGTTAAAAACGACGATAAAAAGAAGATAATGACAATAATAACGACGATATTATCGATGATATTTATGACGATAACAACGTAGATAATGACGATAATAACGACGACATTAACGACGATGATTATGACAAAATAACGACGATATTAACGACGATAATTATGAGGATGATAAGGACGATAACAACGATTATAATGACGATATTAACGACGACATTAACGACGAAGATTGTGACAAAATAACGACGATATTAACGACGATAATTATGAGGATAATAAGGACGATAACAACGATGATAATAACGATATTAACGACGATAATAACGACGATATTAACGACGATAATAAAGACAATAAAAAGAAGATAATGACAATAATAACGACGATATTAAAGATAATATTTATGTCGATAACAACGTAGATAAGACGATAATAACGACGACATTAACGACGATGATTATGACAAAATAACGACGATATTAACGACGATAATTATGAGGATGATAAGGACGATAACAACGATGATAATGACGATAATAACGACGACATTAACGACGATGATTGTGACAAAATAACGACGATATTAACGACGATAATTATGAGGATAATAAGGACGATAACACGATGATAATGACGATATTAACGACGATATTAACGACGATAATAACGACGTTAAAAACGACGATAAAAAGAAGATAATGACAATAATAACGACGATATTATCGATGATATTTATGACGATAACAACGTAGATAATGACGATAATAACGACGACATTAACGACGATGATTATGACAAAATAACGACGATATTAAAGACGATAATTATGAGGATGATAAGGACGATAACAACGATGATAATGACGATATTAACGACGATAATAACGACGATATTAACGACGATAATAAAGACAATAAAAAGAAGATAATGACATAATAACGACGATATTAAAGATAATATTTATGTCGATAACACGTAGCTAATGACGATAATAACGACGACATTAACGACGATGATTATGACAAAATAACGACGATATTAACGACGATAATTATGAGGATGATAAGGACGATAACAACGATGATAATGACGATAATAACGACGACATTAACGACGATGATTGTGACAAAATAACGACGATATTAACGACGATAATTATGAGGATAATAAGGACGATAACAACGATGATAATGACGATATTAACGACGATATTAACGACGATAATAACGACGTTAAAAACGACGATAACAAGAAGATAATGACAATAATAACGACGATATTATCGATGATCTTTATGACGATAACAACGTAGATAATGACGATAATAACGACGACATTAACGACGATGATTATGACAAAATAACGACGATATTAAAGACGATAATTATGAGGATGATAAGGACGATAACAACGATGATAATGACGATATTAACGACGATAATAACGACGATATTAACGACGTTAATAACGACGATAAAAAGAAGATAAGACAATAATAACGACGATATTATCGATGATATTTATGACGATAACAACGTAGATAATGACGATAATAACGACGACATTAACGACGATGATTATGACAAAATAACGACGATATTAACGACGATAATTATGAGGATGATAAGGACGATAACAACGATTATAATGACGATATTAACGACGACATTAACGACGAAGATTGTGACAAAATAACGACGATATTAACGACGATAATTATGAGGATAATAAGGACGATAACAACGATGATAATAACGATATTAACGACGATAATAACGACGATATTAACGACGATAATAAAGACAATAAAAAGAAGATAATGACAATAATAACGACGATATTAAAGATAATATTTATGTCGATAACAACGTAGATAATGACGATAATAACGACGACATTAACGACGATGATTATGACAAAATAACGACGATATTAACGACGATAATTATGAGGATAATAAGGACGATAACAACGATGATAATGACGATATTAACGACGATATTAACGACGATAATAACGACGTTAAAAACGACGATAAAAAGAAGATAATGACAATAATAACGACGATATTATCGATGATATTTATGACGATAACAACGTAGATAATGACGATAATAACGACGACATTAACGACGATGATTATGACAAAATAACGACGATATTAAAGACGATAATTATGAGGATGATAAGGACGATAACAACGATGATAATGACGATATTAACGACGATAATAACGACGATATTAACGACGTTAATAACGACGATAAAAAGAAGATAATGACAATAATAACGACGATATTATCGATGATATTTATGACGATAACAACGTAGATAATGACGATAATAACGACGACATTAACGACGATGATTATGACAAAATAACGACGATATTAACGACGATAATTATGAGGATGATAAGGACGATAACAACGTAGATAATGACGATAATAACGACGACATTAACGACGATGATTATGACAAAATAACGACGATATTATCGACGATAATTATGAGGATAATAAGGACGATAACAACGATGATAATGACGATATTAACGACGATATTAACGACGATAATAACGACGATATTAACGACGATAATAAAGACAATAAAAAGAAGATAATGACAATAATAACGACGATATTAAAGATAATAATTATGTCGATAACAACGTAGATAATGACGATAATAACGACGACATTAACGACGATGTTTATGACAAAATAACGACGATATTAACGACGATAATTATGAGGATAATAAGGACGATAACACCGATTATAATGACGATATTAACGACGATATTAACGACGATAATAACGACGTTAAAAACGACGATAAAAAGAAGATAATGACAATAATAACGACGATATTATCGATGATATTTATGACGATAACAACGTAGATAATGACGATAATAACGACGACATTAACGACGATGATTATGACAAAATAACGACGATATTATCGACGATAATTATGAGGATAATAAGGACGATAACAACGATGATAATGACGATATTAACGACGATATTAACGACGATAATAACGACGATATTAACGACGATAATAAAGACAATAAAAAGAAGATAATGACAATAATAACGACGATATTAAAGATAATATTTATGACGATAACAACGTAGATAATGACGATAATAATGACGACATTAACGACGATGATTATGACAAAATAACGACGAAATTAACGACGATAATTATGAGGATGATAAGGACGATAACAACGATGATAATGACGATAATAACGACGATATTAACGACGATAATAACGACGTTAATAACGACGATAAAAAGAAGATAATGACAATAATAACGACGATATTATCGATGTTATTTATGACGATAACAACGTAGATAATGACGATAATAACGACGACATTAACGACGACGATTATGACAAAATAACGACGATATTAACGACGATAATTATGAGGATAATAAGGACGATAACAACGATGATAATGACGATATTAACGACGATATTAACGACGATAATAACGACGATATTAACGACGATAATAAAGACAATAAAAAGAAGATAATGACAATAATAACGACGATATTAAAGATAATATTTATGACGATAACAACGTAGATAATGACGATAATAACGACGACATTAACGACGATGATTATGACAAAATAACGACGATATTAACGACGATAATTATGAGGATGATAAGGACGATAACAACGATGATAATGACGATAATAACGACGATATTAACGACGATAATAACGACGTTAATAACGACGATAAAAAGAAGATAATGACAATAATAACGACGATATTATCGATGTTATTTATGACGATAACAACGTAGATAATGACGATAATAACGACGACATTAACGACGACGATTATGACAAAATAACGACGATATTAACGACGATAATTATGAGGATAATAAGGACGATAACAACGATGATAATGACGATATTAACGACGATATTAACGAAGATAATAACGACGATATTAACGACGATAATAAAGACAATAAAAAGAAGATAATGACAATAATAACGACGATATTAAAGATAATATTTATGACGATAACAACGTAGATAATGACGATAATAACGACGACATTAACGACGATGATTATGATAAAATAACGACGATATTAACGACGATAATTATGAGGATGATAAGGACGATAACAACGATGATAATGACGATAATAATGACGACATTAGCGACGATGTTTATGACAAAATAACGACGATATTAACGACGATAATTATGAGGATAATAAGGACGATAACAACGATTATAATGACGATATTAACGACGATATTAACGACGATAATAACGACGTTAAAAACGACGATAAAAAGAAGATAATGACAATAATAACGACGATATTATCGATGATATTTATGACGATAACAACGTAGATAATGACGATAATAACGACGACATTAACGACGATGATTATGACAAAATAACGACGATATTAAAGACGATAATTATGAGGATGATAAGGACGATAACAACGATGATAATGACGATATTAACGACGATAATAACGACGATATTAACGACGTTAATAACGACGATAAAAAGGAGATAATGACAATAATAACGACGATATTATCGATGATATTTATGACGATAACAACGTAGATAATGACGATAATAACGACGACATTAACGACGATGTTTATGACAAAATAACGACGATATTAACGACGATAATTATGAGGATGATAAGGACGATAACAACGTAGATAATGACGATAATAACGACGACATTAACGACGATGATTATGACAAAATAACGACGATATTATCGACGATAATTATGAGGATAATAAGGACGATAACAACGATGATAATGACGATATTAACGACGATATTAACGACGATAATAACGACGATATTAACGACGATAATAAAGACAATAAAAAGAAGATAATGACAATAATAACGACGATATTAAAGATAATAATTATGTCGATAACAACGTAGATAATGACGATAATAACGACGACATTAACGACGATGTTTATGACAAAATAACGACGATATTAACGACGATATTTATGAGGATAATAAGGACGATAACAACGATTATAATGACGATATTAACGACGATATTAACGACGATAATAACGACGTTAAAAACGACGATAAAAAGAAGATAATGACAATAATAACGACGATATTATCGATGATATTTATGACGATAACAACGTAGATAATGACGATAATAACGACGACATTAACGACGATGATTATGACAAAATAACGACGATATTAACGACGATAATTATGAGGATGATAAGGACGATAACAACGATTATAATGACGATATTAACGACGACATTAACGACGAAGATTGTGACAAAATAACGACGATATTAACGACGATAATTATGAGGATAATAAGGACGATAACAACGATGATAATAACGATATTAACGACGATAATAACGACGATATTAACGACGATAATAAAGACAATAAAAAGAAGATAATGACAATAATAACGACGATATTAAAGATAATATTTATGTCGATAACAACGTAGATAATGACGATAATAACGACGACATTAACGACGATGATTATGACAAAATAACGACGATATTAACGACGATAATTATGAGGATGATAAGGACGATAACAACGATGATAATGACGATAATAACGACGACATTAACGACGATGATTGTGACAAAATAACGACGATATTAACGACGATAATTATGAGGATAATAAGGACGATAACAACGATGATAATGACGATATTAACGACGATATTAACGACGATAATAACGACGTTAAAAACGACGATAAAAAGAAGATAATGACAATAATAACGACGATATTATCGATGATATTTATGACGATAACAACGTAGATAATGACGATAATAACGACGACATTAACGACGATGATTATGACAAAATAACGACGATATTAAAGACGATAATTATGAGGATGATAAGGACGATAACAACGATGATAATGACGATATTAACGACGATAATAACGACGATATTAACGACGTTAATAACGACGATAAAAAGAAGATAATGACAATAATAACGACGATATTATCGATGATATTTATGACGATAACAACGTAGATAATGACGATAATAACGACGACATTAACGACGATGATTATGACAAAATAACGACGATATTAACGACGATAATTATGAGGATGATAAGGACGATAACAACGTAGATAATGACGATAATAACGACGACATTAACGACGATGATTATGACAAAATAACGACGATATTATCGACGATAATTATGAGGATAATAAGGACGATAACAACGATGATAATGACGATATTAACGACGATATTAACGACGATAATAACGACGATATTAACGACGATAATAAAGACAATAAAAAGAAGATAATGACAATAATAACGACGATATTAAAGATAATAATTATGTCGATAACAACGTAGATAATGACGATAATAACGACGACATTAACGACGATGTTTATGACAAAATAACGACGATATTAACGACGATAATTATGAGGATGATAAGGACGATAACAACGTAGATAATGACGATAATAACGACGACATTAACGACGATGATTATGACAAAATAACGACGATATTATCGACGATAATTATGAGGATAATAAGGACGATAACAACGATGATAATGACGATATTAACGACGATATTAACGACGATAATAACGACGATATTAACGACGATAATAAAGACAATAAAAAGAAGATAATGACAATAATAACGACGATATTAAAGATAATAATTATGTCGATATACAACGTAGATAATGACGATAATAACGACGACATTAACGACGATGTTTATGACAAAATAACGACGATATTAACGACGATATTTATGAGGATAATAAGGACGATAACAACGATTATAATGACGATATTAACGACGATATTAACGACGATAATAACGACGTAAAAACGACGATAAAAAGAAGATAATGACAATAATAACGACGATATTATCGATGATATTTATGACGATAACAACGTAGATAATGACGATAATAACGACGACATTAACGACGATGATTATGACAAAATAACGACGATATTAACGACGATAATTATGAGGATGATAAGGACGATAACAACGATTATAATGACGATATTAACGACGACATTAACGACGAAGATTGTGACAAAATAACGACGATATTAACGACGATAATTATGAGGATAATAAGGACGATAACAACGATGATAATAACGATATTAACGACGATAATACGACGATATTAACGACGATAATAAAGACAATAAAAAGAAGATAATGACAATAATAACGACGATATTAAAGATAATATTTATGTCGATAACAACGTAGATAATGACGATAATAACGACGACATTAACGACGATGATTATGACAAAATAACGACGAAATTAACGACGATAATTATGAGGATGATAAGGACGATAACAACGATGATAATGACGATAATAACGGACGACATTAACGACGATGATTGTGACAAAATAACGACGATATTAACGACGATAATTATGAGGATAATAAGACGATAACAACGATGATAATGACGATATTAACGACGATATTAACGACGATAATAACGACGTTAAAACGACGATAAAAAGAAGATAATGACAATAATAACGACGATATTATCGATGATATTTATGACGATAACAACGTAGATAATGACGATAATAACCGACGACATTAACGACGATGATTATGACAAAATAACGACGATATTAAAGACGATAATTATGAGGATGATAAGGACGATAACAACGATGATAATGACGATATTAACGACGATAATAACGACGATATTAACGACGTTAATAACGACGATAAAAAGAAGATAAGACAATAATAACGACGATAATTATCGATGATATTTATGACGATAACAACGTAGATAATGACGATAATAACGACGACATTAACGACGATGATTATGACAAAATAACGACGATATTAACGACGATAATTATGAGGATGATAAGGACGATAACAACGTAGATAATGACGATAATAACGACGACATTAACGACGATGATTATGACAAAATACGACGATATTATCGACGATAATTATGAGGATAATAAGGACGATAACAACGATGATAATGACGATATTAACGACGATATTAACGACGATAATAACGACGATATTAACGACGATAATAAAGACAATAAAAAGAAGATAATGACAATAATAACGACGATATAAAGACAATAATTATGTCGATAACAACGTAGATAATGACGATAATAACGACGACATTAACGACGATGTTTATGACAAATTAACGGACGATATTAACGACGATAATTATGAGGATAATAAGGACGATAACAACGATTATAATGACGATATTAACGACGATATTAACGACGATAATAACGACGTTAAAAAACGACGATAAAAAAGAAGATAAATGACAATAATAACGACGATATTATCGATGATATTTATGACGATAACAACGTAGATAATGACGATAATAACGACGACATTAACGACGATGATTATGACAAAATAACGACGATATTATCGACGATAATTATGAGATAATAAGGACGATAACAACGATGATAATGACGATATTAACGACGATATTAACGACGATAATAACGACGATATTAACGACGATAATAAAGACAATAAAAAGAAGATAATGACAATATTAACGACGATATTAAAGATAATATTTATGACGATAACAACGTAGATAATGACGATAATAAATGACGACATTAACGACGATGATTATGACAAAATAACGACCGATATTAACGACGATAATTATGAGGATGATAAGGACGATAACAACGATGATAATGACGATAATAACGACGACATTAGCGACGATGTTTATGACAAAATAACGACGATATTAACGACGATAAATTATGAGGATAATAAGGACGATAACAACGATTATAATGACGATATTAACGACGATATTAACGACGATAATAACGACGTTAAAAACCGACGATAAAAAGAAGATAATGACAATAATAACGACGATATTATCGATGATATTTATGACGATAACAACGTAGATAATGACGATAATAACGACGACATTAACGACGATGATTATGACAAAATAACGACGATATTAAAGACGATAATTATGAGGATGATAAGGACGATAACAACGATGATAATGACGATATTAACGACGATAATAACGACGATATTAACGACGTTAATAACGACGATAAAAAGAAGATAATGACAATAATAACGACGATATTATCGATGATATTTATGACGATAACAACGTAGATAATGACGATAATAACGACGACATTAACGACGATGTTTATGACAAAATAACGACGATATTAACGACGATAATTATGAGGATGATAAGGACGATAACAACGTAGATAATGACGATAATAACGACGACATTAACGACGATGATTATGACAAAATAACGACGATATTATCGACGATAATTATGAGGATAATAAGGACGATAACAACGATGATAATGACGATATTAACGACGATATTAACGACGATAATAACGACGATATTAACGACGATAATAAAGACAATAAAAAGAAGATAATGACAATAATAACGACGATATAAAGATAATAATTATGTCGATAACAACGTAGATAATGACGATAATAACGACGATATTAACGACGATAATTATGAGGATAATAAGGACGATAACAACGATGATAATAACGATATTAACGACGATAATAACGACAATATTAACGACGATAATAAAGACAATAAAAAGAAGATAATGACAATAATAACGACGATATTAAAGATAATATTTATGTCGATAACAACGTAGATAATGACGATAATAACGACGACATTAACGACGATGATTATGACAAAATAACGACGATATTAACGACGATAATTATGAGGATGATAAGGACGATAACAACGATAATAATGACGATATTAACGACGATATTAACGACGATAATAACGACGTTAAAAACGACGATAATAAAGACAATAAAAAGAAGATAATGACAATAATAACGACGATATTAACGATAATATTTATGACGATAACAACGTAGATAATGACGATAATAACGACGACATTAACGACGATGATTATGACAAAATAACGACGATATTAACGACGATAATTATGAGGATAATAGGACGATAACAACGATTATAATGACGATATTAACGACGATATTAACGACGATAATAACGACGTTAATAACGACGATAAAAAGAAGATAATGACAATAATAACGACGATATTATCGATGATATTTATGACGATAACAACGTAGATAATGACGATAATAACGACGACATTAACGACGATGATTATGACAAAATAACGACGATATTAACGACGATAATTATGAGGATAATAAGGACGATAACAACGATGATAATGACGATATTAACGACGATATTAACGACGATAATAACGACGATATTAACGACGATAATAAAGACAATAAAAAGAAGATAATGACAATAATAACGACGATATTAACGATAATATTTATGACGATAACAACGTAGATAATGACGATAATAACGACGACATTAACGACGATGATTATGACAAAATAACGACGATATTAACGACGATAATTATGAGGATGATAAGGACGATAACAACGATGATAATGACGATAATAACGACGACATTAACGACGATGATTGTGACAAAATAACGACGATATTAACGACGATAATTATGAGGATAATAAGGACGATAACAACGATGATAATGACGATATTAACGACGATATTAACGACGATAATAACGACGTTAAAAACGACGATAAAAAGAAGATAATGACAATAATAACGACGATATTATCGATGATATTTATGACGATAACAACGTAGATAATGACGATAATAACGACGACATTAACGACGATGATTATGACAAAATAACGACGATATTAAAGACGATAATTATGAGGATGATAAGGACGATAACAACGATGATAATGACGATATTAACGACGTTAATAACGACGATAAAAAGAAGATAATGACAATAATAACGACGATATTATCGATGATATTTATGACGATAACAACGTAGATAATGACGATAATAACGACGACATTAACGACGATGATTATGACAAAATAACGACGATATTAACGACGATAATTATGAGGATGATAAGGACGATAACAACGATTATAATGACGATATTAACGACGACATTAACGACGAAGATTGTGACAAAATAACGACGATATTAACGACGATAATTATGAGGATAATAAGGACGATAACAACGATGATAATAACGATATTAACGACGATAATAACGACGATATTAACGACGATAATAACGACGTTAATAACGACGATAAAAAGAAGATAATGACAATAATAACGACGATATTATCGATGATATTTATGACGATAACAACGTAGATAATGACGATAATAACGACGACATTAACGACGATGATTATGACAAAATAACGACGATATTATCGACGATAATTATGAGGATAATAAGGACGATAACAACGATGATAATGACGATATTAACGACGATATTAACGACGATAATAACGACGATATTAACGACGATAATAAAGACAATAAAAAGAAGATAATGACAATAATAACGACGATATTAAAGATAATATTTATGACGATAACAACGTAGATAATGACGATAATAACGACGACATTAACGACGATGATTATGACAAAATAACGACGATATTAACGACGATAATTATGAGGATAATAAGGACGATAACAACGATTATAATGACGATATTAACGACGATATTAACGACGATAATAACGACGTTAATAACGACGATAAAAAGAAGATAATGACAATAATAACGACGATATTATCGATGATATTTATGACGATAACAACGTAGATAATGACGATAATAACGACGACATTAACGACGATGATTATGACAAAATAACGACGATATTAACGACGATAATTATGAGGATAATAAGGACGATAACAACGATGATAATAACGATATTAACGACGATAATAACGACGATATTAACGACGATAATAACGACGTTAATAACGACGATAAAAAGAAGATAATGACAATAAGAACGACGATATTATCGATGATATTTATGACGATAACAACGTAGATAATGACGAAAATAACGACGACATTAACGACGATGATTATGACAAAATAACGACGATATTAACGACGATAATTATGAGGATGATAAGGACGATAACAACGATGATAATGACGATATTAACGACGACATTAACGACGATGATTGTGACAAAATAACGACGATAATTATGAGGATAATAAGGACGATAACAACGATGATAATAACGATATTAACGACGATAATAACGACGATATTAACGACGATAATAACGTTGTTAATAACGACGATAAAAAGAAGATAATGACAATAATAACGACGATATTATCGATGATATTTATGACGATAACAACGTAGATAATGACGATAATAACGACGACATTAACGACGATGATTATGACAAAATAACGACGATATTAACGACGATAATTATGAGGATAATAAGGACGATAACAACGATTATAATGACGATATTAACGACGATATTAACGACGATAATAACGACGTTAATAACGACGATAAAAAGAAGATAATGACAATAATAACGACGATATTATCGATGATATTTATGACGATAACAACGTAGATAATGACGATAATAACGACGACATTAACGACGATGATTATGACAAAATAACGACGATATTAACGACGATAATTATGAGGATGATAAGAACGATAACAACGATGATAATGACGATAATAACGACGACATTAGCGACGATGTTTATGACAAAATAACGACGATATTAACGACGATAATTATGAGGATAATAAGGACGATAACAACGATTATAATGACGATATTAACGACGATATTAACGACGATAATAACGACGTTAAAAACGACGATAAAAAGAAGATAATGACAACAATAACGACGATATTATCGATGATATTTATGACGATAACAACGTAGATAATGACGATAATAACGACGACATTAACGACGATGATTATGACAAAATAACGACGATATTAACGACGATAATTATGAGGATGATAAGGACGATAACAACGATGATAATGACGATATTAACGACGATATTAACGACGATAATAACGACGTTAATAACGACGATAAAAAGAAGATAATGACAATAATAACGACGATATTATCGATGATATTTATGACGATAACAACGTAGATAATGACGATAATAACGACGACATTAACGACGATGATTATGACAAAATAACGACGATATTAACGACGATAATTATGAGGATGATAAGGACGATAACAACGATTATAATGACGATATTAACGACGACATTAACGACGAAGATTGTGACAAAATAACGACGATATTAACGACGATAATTATGAGGATAATAAGGACGATAACAACGATGATAATAACGATATTAACGACGATAATAACGACGATATTAACGACGATAATAACGACGTTAATAACGACGATAAAAAGAAGATAATGACAATAAGAACGACGATATTATCGATGATATTTATGACGATAACAACGTAGATAATGACGAAAATAACGACGACATTAACGACGATGATTATGACAAAATAACGACGATATTAACGACGATAATTATGAGGATGATAAGGACGATAACAACGATGATAATGACGATATTAACGACGACATTAACGACGATGATTGTGACAAAATAACGACGATAATTATGAGGATAATAAGGACGATAACAACGATGATAATAACGATATTAACGACGATAATAACGACGATATTAACGACGATAATAACGTTGTTAATAACGACGATAAAAAGAAGATAATGACAATAATAACGACGATATTATCGATGATATTTATGACGATAACAACGTAGATAATGACGATAATAACGACGACATTAACGACGATGATTATGACAAAATGACGACGATATTAACGACGATAATTATGAGGATAATAAGGACGATAACTACGATTATAATGACGATATTAACGACGATATTAACGACGATAATAACGACGTTAATAACGACGATAAAAAGAAGATAATGACAATAATAACGACGATATTATCGATGATATTTATGACGATAACAACGTAGATAATGACGATAATAACGACGACATTAACGACGATGATTATGACAAAATAACGACGATATTAACGACGATAATTATGAGGATGATAAGAACGATAACAACGATGATAATGACGATAATAACGACGACATTAGCGACGATGTTTATGACAAAATAACGACGATATTAACGACGATAATTATGAGGATAATAAGGACGATAACAACGATTATAATGACGATATTAACGACGATATTAACGACGATAATAACGACGTTAAAAACGACGATAAAAAGAAGATAATGACAACAATAACGACGATATTATCGATGATATTTATGACGATAACAACGTAGATAATGACGATAATAACGACGACATTAACGACGATGATTATGACAAAATAACGACGATATTAACGACGATAATTATGAGGATGATAAGGACGATAACAACGATGATAATGACGATATTAACGACGATATTAACGACGATAATAACGACGTTAATAACGACGATAAAAAGAAGATAATGACAATAATAACGACGATATTATCGATGATATTTATGACGATAACAACGTAGATAATGACGATAATAACGACGACATTAACGACGATGATTATGACAAAATAACGACGATATTAACGACGATAATTATGAGGATGATAAGGACGATAACAACGATTATAATGACGATATTAACGACGACATTAACGACGAAGATTGTGACAAAATAACGACGATATTAACGACGATAATTATGAGGATAATAAGGACGATAACAACGATGATAATAACGATATTAACGACGATAATAACGACGATATTAACGACGATAATAACGACGTTAATAACGACGATAAAAAGAAGATAATGACAATAATAACGACGATATTATCGATGATATTTATGACGATAACAACGTAGATAATGACGATAATAACGACGACATTAACGACGATGATTATGACAAAATAACGACGATATTATCGACGATAATTATGAGGATAATAAGGACGATAACAACGATGATAATGACGATATTAACGACGATATTAACGACGATAATAACGACGATATTAACGACGATAATAAAGACAATAAAAAGAAGATAATGACAATAATAACGACGATATTAAAGATAATATTTAAGTCGATAACAACGTAGATAATGACGATAATAACGACGACATTAACGACGATGATTATGACAAAATAACGACGATATTAACGACGATAATTATGAGGATGATAAGGACGATAACAACGATTATAATGACGATATTAACGACGATATTAACGACGATAATAACGACGTTAAAAACGACGATAAAAAGAAGATAATGACAATAATAACGACGATATTATCGATGATATTTATGACGATAACAACGTAGATAATGACGATAATAACGACGACATTAACGACGATGATTATGACAAAATAACGACGATATTAACGACGATAATTATGAGGATGATAAGGACGATAACAACGATGATAATGACGATAATAACGACGACATTAACGACGATGATTGTGACAAAATAACGACGATATTAACGACGATAATTATGAGGATAATAAGGACGATAACAACGATGATAATGACGATATTAACGACGATAATAACGACGATATTAACGACGATAATAACGTCGATAAAAAGAAGATAATGACAATAATAACGACGATATTAACGATGATAATTATGACGATAACAACGAAGATAATGACGATAATAACGACGACATTATCGTCGATGATTATGACAAAATAACGACGATATTAACAACGATAATTATGAGGATGATAAGGATGATAACAACGATGATAATGACGAGAATAACGACGACATTAACGACGATGTTTATGACAAAATAACGACGATATTAACGACGATAATTATGAGGATAATAAGGACGATAACAACGATTATAATGACGATATTAACGACGATATTAACGACGATAATAACGACGTTAAAAACGACGATAAAAAGAAGATAATGACAATAATAACGACGATATTATCGATGATATTTATGACGATAACAACGTAGATAATGACGATAATAACGACGACATTAACGACGATGATTATGACAAAATAACGACGATATTAACGACGATAATTATGAGGATGATAAGGACGATAACAACGATGATAATGACGATATTAACGACGATATTAACGACGATAATAACGACGATATTAACGACGATAATAAAGACAATAAAAAGAAGATAATGACAATAATAACGACGATATTATCGATGATATTTATGACGATAACAACGTAGATAATGACGATAATAACGACGACATTAACGACGATGATTATGACAAAATAACGACGATATTAACGACGATAATTATGAGGATGATAAGGACGATAACAACGATGATAATGACGATATTAACGACGATAATAACGACGTTAATAACGACGATAAAAAGAAGATAATGACAATAAGAACGACGATATTATCGATGATATTTATGACGATAACAACGTAGATAATGACGAAAATAACGACGACATTAACGACGATGATTATGACAAAATAACGACGATATTAACGACGATAATTATGAGGATGATAAGGACGATAACAACGATGATAATGACGATATTAACGACGACATTAACGACGATGATTGTGACAAAATAACGACGATAATTATGAGGATAATAAGGACGATAACAACGATGATAATAACGATATTAACGACGATAATAACGACGATATTAACGACGATAATAACGTTGTTAATAACGACGATAAAAAGAAGATAATGACAATAATAACGACGATATTATCGATGATATTTATGACGATAACAACGTAGATAATGACGATAATAACGACGACATTAACGACGATGATTATGACAAAATAACGACGATATTAACGACGATAATTATGAGGATAATAAGGACGATAACAACGATTATAATGACGATATTAACGACGATATTAACGACGATAATAACGACGTTAATAACGACGATAAAAAGAAGATAATGACAATAATAACGACGATATTATCGATGATATTTATGACGATAACAACGTAGATAATGACGATAATAACGACGACATTAACGACGATGATTATGACAAAATAACGACGATATTAACGACGATAATTATGAGGATGATAAGAACGATAACAACGATGATAATGACGATAATAACGACGACATTAGCGACGATGTTTATGACAAAATAACGACGATATTAACGACGATAATTATGAGGATAATAAGGACGATAACAACGATTATAATGACGATATTAACGACGATATTAACGACGATAATAACGACGTTAAAAACGACGATAAAAAGAAGATAATGACAACAATAACGACGATATTATCGATGATATTTATGACGATAACAACGTAGATAATGACGATAATAACGACGACATTAACGACGATGATTATGACAAAATAACGACGATATTAACGACGATAATTATGAGGATGATAAGGACGATAACAACGATGATAATGACGATATTAACGACGATATTAACGACGATAATAACGACGTTAATAACGACGATAAAAAGAAGATAATGACAATAATAACGACGATATTATCGATGATATTTATGACGATAACAACGTAGATAATGACGATAATAACGACGACATTAACGACGATGATTATGACAAAATAACGACGATATTAACGACGATAATTATGAGGATGATAAGGACGATAACAACGATTATAATGACGATATTAACGACGACATTAACGACGAAGATTGTGACAAAATAACGACGATATTAACGACGATAATTATGAGGATAATAAGGACGATAACAACGATGATAATAACGATATTAACGACGATAATAACGACGATATTAACGACGATAATAACGACGTTAATAACGACGATAAAAAGAAGATAATGACAATAATAACGACGATATTATCGATGATATTTATGACGATAACAACGTAGATAATGACGATAATAACGACGACATTAACGACGATGATTATGACAAAATAACGACGATATTATCGACGATAATTATGAGGATAATAAGGACGATAACAACGATGATAATGACGATATTAACGACGATATTAACGACGATAATAACGACGATATTAACGACGATAATAAAGACAATAAAAAGAAGATAATGACAATAATAACGACGATATTAAAGATAATATTTAAGTCGATAACAACGTAGATAATGACGATAATAACGACGACATTAACGACGATGATTATGACAAAATAACGACGATATTAACGACGATAATTATGAGGATGATAAGGACGATAACAACGATTATAATGACGATATTAACGACGATATTAACGACGATAATAACGACGTTAAAAACGACGATAAAAAGAAGATAATGACAATAATAACGACGATATTATCGATGATATTTATGACGATAACAACGTAGATAATGACGATAATAACGACGACATTAACGACGATGATTATGACAAAATAACGACGATATTAACGACGATAATTATGAGGATAATAAGGACGATAACAACGATTATAATGACGATATTAACGACGATATTAACGACGATAATAACGACGTTAATAACGACGATAAAAAGAAGATAATGACAATAATAACGACGATATTATCGATGATATTTATGACGATAACAACGTAGATAATGACGATAATAACGACGACATTAACGACGATGATTATGACAAAATAACGACGATATTAACGACGATAATTATGAGGATAATAAGGACGATAACAACGATGATAATGACGATATTAACGACGATATTAACGACGATAATAACGACGATATTAACGACGATAATAAAGACAATAAAAAGAAGATAATGACAATAATAACGACGATATTAACGATAATATTTATGACGATAACAACGTAGATAATGACGATAATAACGACGACATTAACGACGATGATTATGACAAAATAACGACGATATTAACGACGATAATTATGAGGATGATAAGGACGATAACAACGATGATAATGACGATAATAACGACGACATTAACGACGATGATTGTGACAAAATAACGACGATATTAACGACGATAATTATGAGGATAATAAGGACGATAACAACGATGATAATGACGATATTAACGACGATAATAACGACGATATTAACGACGATAATAACGTCGATAAAAAGAAGATAATGACAATAATAACGACGATATTAACGATGATAATTATGACGATAACAACGAAGATAATGACGATAATAACGACGACATTATCGTCGATGATTATGACAAAATAACGACGATATTAACAACGATAATTATGAGGATGATAAGGATGATAACAACGATGATAATGACGAGAATAACGACGACATTAACGACGATGTTTATGACAAAATAACGACGATATTAACGAC
Source organism: Dolichovespula media (assembly GCA_911387685.1). NCBI lineage: Eukaryota > Metazoa > Arthropoda > Insecta > Hymenoptera > Vespidae > Dolichovespula > Dolichovespula media. The sequence continues at coordinate 236,388 of CAJVQJ010000029.1, read as the reverse complement.
GATAATTATGAGGATAATAAGGACGATAACAACGATTATAATGACGATATTAACGACGATATTAACGACGATAATAACGACGTTAAAAACGACGATAAAAAGAAGATAATGACAATAATAACGACGATATTATCGATGATATTTATGACGATAACAACGTAGATAATGACGATAATAACGACGACATTAACGACGATGATTATGACAAAATAACGACGATATTAACGACGATAATTATGAGGATGATAAGGACGATAACAACGATGATAATGACGATATTAACGACGATATTAACGACGATAATAACGACGATATTAACGACGATAATAAAGACAATAAAAAGAAGATAATGACAATAATAACGACGATATTATCGATGATATTTATGACGATAACAACGTAGATAATGACGATAATAACGACGACATTAACGACGATGATTATGACAAAATAACGACGATATTAACGACGATAATTATGAGGATGATAAGGACGATAACAACGATGATAATGACGATATTAACGACGATAATAACGACGTTAATAACGACGATAAAAAGAAGATAATGACAATAAGAACGACGATATTATCGATGATATTTATGACGATAACAACGTAGATAATGACGAAAATAACGACGACATTAACGACGATGATTATGACAAAATAACGACGATATTAACGACGATAATTATGAGGATGATAAGGACGATAACAACGATGATAATGACGATATTAACGACGACATTAACGACGATGATTGTGACAAAATAACGACGATAATTATGAGGATAATAAGGACGATAACAACGATGATAATAACGATATTAACGACGATAATAACGACGATATTAACGACGATAATAACGTTGTTAATAACGACGATAAAAAGAAGATAATGACAATAATAACGACGATATTATCGATGATATTTATGACGATAACAACGTAGATAATGACGATAATAACGACGACATTAACGACGATGATTATGACAAAATAACGACGATATTAACGACGATAATTATGAGGATAATAAGGACGATAACAACGATTATAATGACGATATTAACGACGATATTAACGACGATAATAACGACGTTAATAACGACGATAAAAAGAAGATAATGACAATAATAACGACGATATTATCGATGATATTTATGACGATAACAACGTAGATAATGACGATAATAACGACGACATTAACGACGATGATTATGACAAAATAACGACGATATTAACGACGATAATTATGAGGATGATAAGGACGATAACAACGATGATAATGACGATAATAACGACGACATTAACGACGATGATTGTGACAAAATAACGACGATATTAACGACGATAATTATGAGGATAATAAGGACGATAACAACGATGATAATGACGATATTAACGACGATAATAACGACGATATTAACGACGATAATAACGTCGATAAAAAGAAGATAATGACAATAATAACGACGATATTAACGATGATAATTATGACGATAACAACGAAGATAATGACGATAATAACGACGACATTAACGACGATGTTTATGACAAAATAACGACGATATTAACGACGATAATTATGAGGATAATAAGGACGATAACAACGATTATAATGACGATATTAACGACGATATTAACGACGATAATAACGACGTTAAAAACGACGATAAAAAGAAGATAATGACAATAATAACGACGATATTATCGATGATATTTATGACGATAACAACGTAGATAATGACGATAATAACGACGACATTAACGACGATGATTATGACAAAATAACGACGATATTAACGACGATAATTATGAGGATGATAAGGACGATAACAACGATGATAATGACGATATTAACGACGATATTAACGACGATAATAACGACGATATAAACGACGATAATAAAGACAATAAAAAGAAGATAATGACAATAATAACGACGATATTATCGATGATATTTATGACGATAACAACGTAGATAATGACGATAATAACGACGACATTAACGACGATGATTATGACAAAATAACGACGATATTAACGACGATAATTATGAGGATGATAAGGACGATAACAACGATGATAATGACGATATTAACGACGATAATAACGACGTTAATAACGACGATAAAAAGAAGATAATGACAATAAGAACGACGATATTATCGATGATATTTATGACGATAACAACGTAGATAATGACGAAAATAACGACGACATTAACGACGATGATTATGACAAAATAACGACGATATTAACGACGATAATTATGAGGATGATAAGGACGATAACAACGATGATAATGACGATATTAACGACGACATTAACGACGATGATTGTGACAAAATAACGACGATATTAACGACGATAATTATGAGGATGATAAGGACGATAACAACGATGATAATGACGATATTAACGACGACATTAACGACGATGATTGTGACAAAATAACGACGATAATTATGAGGATAATAAGGACGATAACAACGATGATAATAACGATATTAACGACGATAATAACGACGATATTAACGACGATAATAACGTTGTTAATAACGACGATAAAAAGAAGATAATGACAATAATAACGACGATATTAACGATAATATTTATGACGATAACAACGTAGATAATGACGATAATAACGACGACATTAACGACGATGATTATGACAAAATAACGACGATATTAACGACGATAATTATGAGGATGATAAGGACGATAACAACGATGGTAATGACGATAATAACGACGACATTAACGACGATGATTGTGACAAAATAACGACGATATTAACGACGATAATTATGAGGATAATAAGGACGATAACAACGATGATAATGACGATATTAACGACGATAATAACGACGATATTAACGACGATAATAACGTCGATAAAAAGAAGATAATGACAATAATAACGACGATATTAACGATGATAATTATGACGATAACAACGAAGATAATGACGATAATAACGACGACATTATCGTCGATGATTATGACAAAATAACGACGATATTAACGACGATAATTATGAGGATGATAAGGATGATAACAACGATGATAATGACGATAATAACGACGACATTAACGACGATGTTTATGACAAAATAACGACGATATTAACGACGATAATTATGAGGATAATAAGGACGATAACAACGATTATAATGACGATATTAACGACGATATTAACGACGATAATAACGACGTTAAAAACGACGATAAAAAGAAGATAATGACAATAAGAACGACGATATTATCGATGATATTTATGACGATAACAACGTAGATAATGACGAAAATAACGACGACATTAACGACGATGATTATGACAAAATAACGACGATATTAACGACGATAATTATGAGGATGATAAGGACGATAACAACGATGATAATGACGATATTAACGACGACATTAACGACGATGATTGTGACAAAATAACGACGATATTAACGACGATAATTATGAGGATGATAAGGACGATAACAACGATGATAATGACGATATTAACGACGACATTAACGACGATGATTGTGACAAAATAACGACGATAATTATGAGGATAATAAGGACGATAACAACGATGATAATAACGATATTAACGACGATAATAACGACGATATTAACGACGATAATAACGTTGTTAATAACGACGATAAAAAGAAGATAATGACAATAATAACGACGATATTAACGATAATATTTATGACGATAACAACGTAGATAATGACGATAATAACGACGACATTAACGACGATGATTATGACAAAATAACGACGATATTAACGACGATAATTATGAGGATGATAAGGACGATAACAACGATGGTAATGACGATAATAACGACGACATTAACGACGATGATTGTGACAAAATAACGACGATATTAACGACGATAATTATGAGGATAATAAGGACGATAACAACGATGATAATGACGATATTAACGACGATAATAACGACGATATTAACGACGATAATAACGTCGATAAAAAGAAGATAATGACAATAATAACGACGATATTAACGATGATAATTATGACGATAACAACGAAGATAATGACGATAATAACGACGACATTATCGTCGATGATTATGACAAAATAACGACGATATTAACGACGATAATTATGAGGATGATAAGGATGATAACAACGATGATAATGACGATAATAACGACGACATTAACGACGATGTTTATGACAAAATAACGACGATATTAACGACGATAATTATGAGGATAATAAGGACGATAACAACGATTATAATGACGATATTAACGACGATATTAACGACGATAATAACGACGTTAAAAACGACGATAAAAAGAAGATAATGACAATAATAACGACGATATTATCGATGATATTTATGACGATAACAACGTAGATAATGACGATAATAACGACGACATTAACGACGATGATTATGACAAAATAACGACGATATTAACGACGATAATTATGAGGATGATAAGGACGATAACAACGATGATAATGACGATATTAACGACGATAATAACGACGATATTAACGACGATAATAAAGACAATAAAAAGAAGATAATGACAATAATAACGACGATATTATCGATGATATTTATGACGATAACAACGTAGATAATGACGATAATAACGACGACATTAACGACGATGATTATGACAAAATAACGACGATATTAACGACGATAATTATGAGGATGATAAGGACGATAACAACGATGATAATGACGATATTAACGACGATAATAACGACGTTAATAACGACGATAAAAAGAAGATAATGACAATAAGAACGACGATATTATCGATGATATTTATGACGATAACAACGTAGATAATGACGAAAATAACGACGACATTAACGACGATGATTATGACAAAATAACGACGATATTAACGACGATAATTATGAGGATGATAAGGACGATAACAACGATGATAATGACGATATTAACGACGACATTAACGACGATGATTGTGACAAAATAACGACGATAATTATGAGGATAATAAGGACGATAACAACGATGATAATAACGATATTAACGACGATAATAACGACGATATTAACGACGATAATAACGTTGTTAATAACGACGATAAAAAGAAGATAATGACAATAATAACGACGATATTATCGATGATATTTATGACGATAACAACGTAGATAATGACGATAATAACGACGACATTAACGACGATGATTATGACAAAATAACGACGATATTAACGACGATAATTATGAGGATAATAAGGACGATAACAACGATTATAATGACGATATTAACGACGATATTAACGACGATAATAACGACGTTAATAACGACGATAAAAAGAAGATAATGACAATAATAACGACGATATTATCGATGATATTTATGACGATAACAACGTAGATAATGACGATAATAACGACGACATTAACGACGATGATTGTGACAAAATAACGACGATATTAACGACGATAATTATGAGGATAATAAGGACGATAACAACGATGATAATGACGATATTAACGACGATAATAACGACGATATTAACGACGATAATAACGTCGATAAAAAGAAGATAATGACAATAATAACGACGATATTAACGATGATAATTATGACGATAACAACGAAGATAATGACGATAATAACGACGACATTATCGTCGATGATTATGACAAAATAACGACGATATTAACGACCATAATTATGAGGATGATAAGGATGATAACAACGATGATAATGACGATAATAACGACGACATTAACGACGATGTTTATGACAAAATAACGACGATATTAACGACGATAATTATGAGGATAATAAGGACGATAACAACGATTATAATGACGATATTAACGACGATATTAACGACGATAATAACGACGTTAAAAACGACGATAAAAAGAAGATAATGACAATAATAACGACGATATTATCGATGATATTTATGACGATAACAACGTAGATAATGACGATAATAACGACGACATTAACGACGATGATTATGACAAAATAACGACGATATTAACGACGATAATTATGAGGATGATAAGGACGATAACAACGATGATAATGACGATATTAACGACGATATTAACGACGATAATAACGACGATATTAACGACGATAATAAAGACAATAAAAAGAAGATAATGACAATAATAACGACGATATTATCGATGATATTTATGACGATAACAACGTAGATAATGACGATAATAACGACGACATTAACGACGATGATTATGACAAAATAACGACGATATTAACGACGATAATTATGAGGATGATAAGGACGATAACAACGATGATAATGACGATATTAACGACGATAATAACGACGATATTAACGTCGATAATAAAGACAATAAAAAGAAGATAATGACAATAATAACGACGATATTATCGATGATATTTATGACGATAACAACGTAGATAATGACGATAATAACGACGACATTAACGACGATGATTATGACAAAATAACGACGATATTAACGACGATAATTATGAGGATGATAAGGACGATAACAACGATGATAATGACGATATTAACGACGATAATAACGACGTTAATAACGACGATAAAAAGAAGATAATGACAATAAGAACGACGATATTATCGATGATATTTATGACGATAACAACGTAGATAATGACGAAAATAACGACGACATTAACGACGATGATTATGACAAAATAACGACGATATTAACGACGATAATTATGAGGATGATAAGGACGATAACAACGATGATAATGACGATATTAACGACGACATTAACGACGATGATTGTGACAAAATAACGACGATAATTATGAGGATAATAAGGACGATAACAACGATGATAATAACGATATTAACGACGATAATAACGACGATATTAACGACGATAATAACGTTGTTAATAACGACGATAAAAAGAAGATAATGACAATAATAACGACGATATTATCGATGATATTTATGACGATAACAACGTAGATAATGACGATAATAACGACGACATTAACGACGATGATTATGACAAAATAACGACGATATTAACGACGATAATTATGAGGATAATAAGGACGATAACAACGATTATAATGACGATATTAACGACGATATTAACGACGATAATAACGATGTTAATAACGACGATAAAAAGAAGATAATGACAATAATAACGACGATATTATCGATGATATTTATGACGATAACAACGTAGATAATGACGATAATAACGACGACATTAACGACGATGATTGTGACAAAATAACGACGATATTAACGACGATAATTATGAGGATAATAAGGACGATAACAACGATGATAATGACGATATTAACGACGATAATAACGACGATATTAACGACGATAATAACGTCGATAAAAAGAAGATAATGACAATAATAACGACGATATTAACGATGATAATTATGACGATAACAACGAAGATAATGACGATAATAACGACGACATTATCGTCGATGATTATGACAAAATAACGACGATATTAACGACCATAATTATGAGGATGATAAGGATGATAACAACGATGATAATGACGATAATAACGACGACATTAACGACGATGTTTATGACAAAATAACGACGATATTAACGACGATAATTATGAGGATAATAAGGACGATAACAACGATTATAATGACGATATTAACGACGATATTAACGACGATAATAACGACGTTAAAAACGACGATAAAAAGAAGATAATGACAATAATAACGACGATATTATCGATGATATTTATGACGATAACAACGTAGATAATGACGATAATAACGACGACATTAACGACGATGATTATGACAAAATAACGACGATATTAACGACGATAATTATGAGGATGATAAGGACGATAACAACGATGATAATGACGATATTAACGACGATATTAACGACGATAATAACGACGATATTAACGACGATAATAAAGACAATAAAAAGAAGATAATGACAATAATAACGACGATATTATCGATGATATTTATGACGATAACAACGTAGATAATGACGATAATAACGACGACATTAACGACGATGATTATGACAAAATAACGACGATATTAACGACGATAATTATGAGGATGATAAGGACGATAACAACGATGATAATGACGATATTAACGACGATAATAACGACGTTAATAACGACGATAAAAAGAAGATAATGACAATAAGAACGACGATATTATCGATGATATTTATGACGATAACAACGTAGATAATGACGAAAATAACGACGACATTAACGACGATGATTATGACAAAATAACGACGATATTAACGACGATAATTATGAGGATGATAAGGACGATAACAACGATGATAATGACGATATTAACGACGACATTAACGACGATGATTGTGACAAAATAACGACGATAATTATGAGGATAATAAGGACGATAACAACGATGATAATAACGATATTAACGACGATAATAACGACGATATTAACGACGATAATAACGTTGTTAATAACGACGATAAAAAGAAGATAATGACAATAATAACGACGATATTATCGATGATATTTATGACGATAACAACGTAAATAATGACGATAATAACGACGACATTAACGACGATGATTATGACAAAATAACGACGATATTAACGACGATAATTATGAGGATAATAAGGACGATAACAACGATTATAATGACGATATTAACGACGATATTAACGACGATAATAACGACGTTAATAACGACGATAAAAAGAAGATAATGACAATAATAACGACGATATTATCGATGATATTTATGACGATAACAACGTAGATAATGACGATAATAACGACGACATTAACGACGATGATTATGACAAAATAACGACGATATTAACGACGATAATTATGAGGATGATAAGGACGATAACAACGATGATAATGACGATAATAACGACGACATTAACGACGATGATTGTGACAAAATAACGACGATATTAACGACGATTTTATGAGGATAATAAGGACGATAACAACGATGATAATGACGATATTAACGACGATAATAACGACGATATTAACGACGATAATAACGTCGATAAAAAGAAGATAATGACAATAATAACGACGATATTAACGATGATAATTATGACGATAACAACGAAGATAATGACGATAATAACGACGACATTATCGTCGATGATTATGACAAAATAACGACGATATTAACGACGATAATTATGAGGATAATAAGGACGATAACAACGATGATAATGACGATAATAACGACGACATTAACGACGATGTTTATGACAAAATAACGACGATATTAACGACGATAATTATGAGGATAATAAGGACGATAACAACGATTATAATGACGATATTAACGACGATATTAACGACGATAATAACGACGTTAAAAACGACGATAAAAAGAAGATAATGACAATGATAACGACGATATTATCGATGATATTTATGACGATAACAACGTAGATAATGACGATAATAACGACGACATTAACGACGATGATTATGACAAAATAACGACGATATTAACGACGATAATTATGAGGATGATAAGGACGATAACAACGATGATAATGACGATATTAACGACGATATTAACGACGATAATAACGACGATATAAACGACGATAATAAAGACAATAAAAAGAAGATAATGACAATAATAACGACGATATTATCGATGATATTTATGACGATAACAACGTAGATAATGACGATAATAACGACGACATTAACGACGATGATTATGACAAAATAACGACGATATTAACGACGATAATTATGAGGATGATAAGGACGATAACAACGATGATAATGACGATATTAACGACGATAATAACGACGTTAATAACGACGATAAAAAGAAGATAATGACAATAAGAACGACGATATTATCGATGATATTTATGACGATAACAACGTAGATAATGACGAAAATAACGACGACATTAACGACGATGATTATGACAAAATAACGACGATATTAACGACGATAATTATGAGGATGATAAGGACGATAACAACGATGATAATGACGATATTAACGACGACATTAACGACGATGATTGTGACAAAATAACGACGATATTAACGACGATAATTATGAGGATGATAAGGACCATAACAACGATGATAATGACGATATTAACGACGACATTAACGACGATGATTGTGACAAAATAACGACGATAATTATGAGGATAATAAGGACGATAACAACGATGATAATGACGATAATAACGACGACATTAACGACGATGATTGTGACAAAATAACGACGATATTAACGACGATAATTATGAGGATAATAAGGACGATAACAACGATGATAATGACGATATTAACGACGATAATAACGACGATATTAACGACGATAATAACGTCGATAAAAAGAAGATAATGACAATAATAACGACGATATTAACGATGATAATTATGACGATAACAACGAAGATAATGACGATAATAACGACGACATTATCGTCGATGATTATGACAAAATAACGACGATATTAACGACGATAATTATGAGGATGATAAGGATGATAACAACGATGATAATGACGATAATAACGACGACATTAACGACGATGTTTATGACAAAATAACGACGATATTAACGACGATAATTATGAGGATAATAAGGACGATAACAACGATTATAATGACGATATTAACGACGATATTAACGACGATAATAACGACGTTAAAAACGACGATAAAAAGAAGATAATGACAATAATAACGACGATATTATCGATGATATTTATGACGATAACAACGTAGATAATGACGATAATAACGACGACATTAACGACGATGATTATGACAAAATAACGACGATATTAACGACGATAATTTTGAGGATGATAAGGACGATAACAACGATGATAATGACGATATTAACGACGATAATAACGACGATATTAACGACGATAATAAAGACAATAAAAAGAAGATAATGACAATAATAACGACGATATTATCGATGATATTTATGACGATAACAACGTAGATAATGACGATAATAACGACGACATTAACGACGATGATTATGACAAAATAACGACGATATTAACGACGATAATTATGAGGATGATAAGGACGATAACAACGATGATAATGACGATATTAACGACGATAATAACGACGTTAATAACGACGATAAAAAGAAGATAATGACAATAAGAACGACGATATTATCGATGATATTTATGACGATAACAACGTAGATAATGACGAAAATAACGACGACATTAACGACGATGATTATGACAAAATAACGACGATATTAACGACGATAATTATGAGGATGATAAGGACGATAACAACGATGATAATGACGATATTAACGACGACATTAACGACGATGATTGTGACAAAATAACGACGATAATTATGAGGATAATAAGGACGATAACAACGATGATAATAACGATATTAACGACGATAATAACGACGATATTAACGACGATAATAACGTTGTTAATAACGACGATAAAAAGAAGATAATGACAATAATAACGACGATATTATCGATGATATTTATGACGATAACAACGTAGATAATGACGATAATAACGACGACATTAACGACGATGATTATGACAAAATAACGACGATATTAACGACGATAATTATGAGGATAATAAGGACGATAACAACGATTATAATGACGATATTAACGACGATATTAACGACGATAATAACGACGTTAATAACGACGATAAAAAGAAGATAATGACAATAATAACGACGATATTATCGATGATATTTATGACGATAACAACGTAGATAATGACGATAATAACGACGACATTAACGACGATGATTGTGACAAAATAACGACGATATTAACGACGATAATTATGAGGATAATAAGGACGATAACAACGATGATAATGACGATATTAACGACGATAATAACGACGATATTAACGACGATAATAACGTCGATAAAAAGAAGATAATGACAATAATAACGACGATATTAACGATGATAATTATGACGATAACAACGAAGATAATGACGATAATAACGACGACATTATCGTCGATGATTATGACAAAATAACGACGATATTAACGACCATAATTATGAGGATGATAAGGATGATAACAACGATGATAATGACGATAATAACGACGACATTAACGACGATGTTTATGACAAAATAACGACGATATTAACGACGATAATTATGAGGATAATAAGGACGATAACAACGATTATAATGACGATATTAACGACGATATTAACGACGATAATAACGACGTTAAAAACGACGATAAAAAGAAGATAATGACAATAATAACGACGATATTATCGATGATATTTATGACGATAACAACGTAGATAATGACGATAATAACGACGACATTAACGACGATGATTATGACAAAATAACGACGATATTAACGACGATAATTATGAGGATGATAAGGACGATAACAACGATGATAATGACGATATTAACGACGATATTAACGACGATAATAACGACGATATTAACGACGATAATAAAGACAATAAAAAGAAGATAATGACAATAATAACGACGATATTATCGATGATATTTATGACGATAACAACGTAGATAATGACGATAATAACGACGACATTAACGACGATGATTATGACAAAATAACGACGATATTAACGACGATAATTATGAGGATGATAAGGACGATAACAACGATGATAATGACGATATTAGCGACGATAATAACGACGATATTAACGACGATAATAAAGACAATAAAAAGAAGATAATGACAATAATAACGACGATATTATCGATGATATTTATGACGATAACAACGTAGATAATGACGATAATAACGACGACATTAACGACGATGATTATGACAAAATAACGACGATATTAACGACGATAATTATGAGGATGATAAGGACGATAACAACGATGATAATGACGATATTAACGACGATAATAACGACGTTAATAACGACGATAAAAAGAAGATAATGACAATAAGAACGACGATATTATCGATGATATTTATGACGATAACAACGTAGATAATGACGAAAATAACGACGACATTAACGACGATGATTATGACAAAATAACGACGATATTAACGACGATAATTATGAGGATGATAAGGACGATAACAACGATGATAATGACGATATTAACGACGACATTAACGACGATGATTGTGACAAAATAACGACGATAATTATGAGGATAATAAGGACGATAACAACGATGATAATAACGATATTAACGACGATAATAACGACGATATTAACGACGATAATAACGTTGTTAATAACGACGATAAAAAGAAGATAATGACAATAATAACGACGATATTATCGATGATATTTATGACGATAACAACGTAGATAATGACGATAATAACGACGACATTAACGACGATGATTATGACAAAATAACGACGATATTAACGACGATAATTATGAGGATAATAAGGACGATAACAACGATTATAATGACGATATTAACGACGATATTAACGACGATAATAACGACGTTAATAACGACGATAAAAAGAAGATAATGACAATAATAACGACGATATTATCGATGATATTTATGACGATAACAACGTAGATAATGACGATAATAACGACGACATTAACGACGATGATTGTGACAAAATAACGACGATATTAACGACGATAATTATGAGGATAATAAGGACGATAACAACGATGATAATGACGATATTAACGACGATAATAACGACGATATTAACGACGATAATAACGTCGATAAAAAGAAGATAATGACAATAATAACGACGATATTAACGATGATAATTATGACGATAACAACGAAGATAATGACGATAATAACGACGACATTATCGTCGATGATTATGACAAAATAACGACGATATTAACGACGATAATTATGAGGATGATAAGGATGATAACAACGATGATAATGACGATAATAACGACGACATTAACGACGATGTTTATGACAAAATAACGACGATATTAACGACGATAATTATGAGGATAATAAGGACGATAACAACGATTATAATGACGATATTAACGACGATATTAACGACGATAATAACGACGTTAAAAACGACGATAAAAAGAAGATAATGATAATAATAACGACGATATTATCGATGATATTTATGACGATAACAACGTAGATAATGACGATAATAACGACGACATTAACGACGATGATTATGACAAAATAACGACGATATTAACGACGATAATTATGAGGATGATAAGGACGATAACAACGATGATAATGACGATATTAACGACGATAATAACGACGATATTAACGACGATAATAAAGACAATAAAAAGAAGATAATGACAATAATAACGACGATATTATCGATGATATTTATGACGATAACAACGTAGATAATGACGATAATAACGACGACATTAACGACGATGATTATGACAAAATAACGACGATATTAACGACGATAATTATGAGGATGATAAGGACGATAACAACGATGATAATGACGATATTAACGACGATAATAACGACGTTAATAACGACGATAAAAAGAAGATAATGACAATAAGAACGACGATATTATCGATGATATTTATGACGATAACAACGTAGATAATGACGAAAATAACGACGACATTAACGACGATGATTATGACAAAATAACGACGATATTAACGACGATAATTATGAGGATGATAAGGACGATAACAACGATGATAATGACGATATTAACGACGACATTAACGACGATGATTGTGACAAAATAACGACGATATTAACGACGATAATTATGAGGATGATAAGGACGATAACAACGATGATAATGACGATATTAACGACGACATTAACGACGATGATTGTGACAAAATAACGACGATAATTATGAGGATAATAAGGACGATAACAACGATGATAATAACGATATTAACGACGATAATAACGACGATATTAACGACGATAATAACGTTGTTAATAACGACGATAAAAAGAAGATAATGACAATAATAACGACGATATTAACGATAATATTTATGACGATAACAACGTAGATAATGACGATAATAACGACGACATTAACGACGATGATTATGACAAAATAACGACGATATTAACGACGATAATTATGAGGATGATAAGGACGATAACAACGATGATAATGACGATAATAACGACGACATTAACGACGACGATTGTGACAAAATAACGACGATATTAACGACGATAATTATGAGGATAATAAGGACGATAACAACGATGATAATGACGATATTAACGACGATAATAACGACGATATTAACGACGATAATAACGTCGATAAAAAGAAGATAATGACAATAATAACGACGATATTAACGATGATAATTATGACGATAACAACGAAGATAATGACGATAATAACGACGACATTATCGTCGATGATTATGACAAAATAACGACGATATTAACGACGATAATTATGAGGATGATAAGGATGATAACAACGATGATAATGACGATAATAACGACGACATTAACGACGATGTTTATGACAAAATAACGACGATATTAACGACGATAATTATGAGGATAATAAGGACGATAACAACGATTATAATGACGATATTAACGACGATATTAACGACGATAATAACGACGTTAAAAACGACGATAAAAAGAAGATAATGACAATAATAACGACGATATTATCGATGATATTTATGACGATAACAACGTAGATAATGACGATAATAACGACGACATTAACGACGATGATTATGACAAAATAACGACGATATTAACGACGATAATTATGAGGATGATAAGGACGATAACAACGATGATAATGACGATATTAACGACGATAATAACGACGATATTAACGACGATAATAAAGACAATAAAAAGAAGATAATGACAATAATAACGACGATATTATCGATGATATTTATGACGATAACAACGTAGATAATGACGATAATAACGACGACATTAACGACGATGATTATGACAAAATAACGACGATATTAACGACGATAATTATGAGGATGATAAGGACGATAACAACGATGATAATGACGATATTAACGACGATAATAACGACGTTAATAACGACGATAAAAAGAAGATAATGACAATAAGAACGACGATATTATCGATGATATTTATGACGATAACAACGTAGATAATGACGAAAATAACGACGACATTAACGACGATGATTATGACAAAATAACGACGATATTAACGACGATAATTATGAGGATGATAAGGACGATAACAACGATGATAATGACGATATTAACGACGACATTAACGACGATGATTGTGACAAAATAACGACGATAATTATGAGGATAATAAGGACGATAACAACGATGATAATAACGATATTAACGACGATAATAACGACGATATTAACGACGATAATAACGTTGTTAATAACGACGATAAAAAGAAGATAATGACAATAATAACGACGATATTATCGATGATATTTATGACGATAACAACGTAGATAATGACGATAATAACGACGACATTAACGACGATGATTATGACAAAATAACGACGATATTAACGACGATAATTATGAGGATAATAAGGACGATAACAACGATTATAATGACGATATTAACGACGATATTAACGACGATAATAACGACGTTAATAACGACGATAAAAAGAAGATAATGACAATAATAACGACGATATTATCGATGATATTTATGACGATAACAACGTAGATAATGACGATAATAACGACGACATTAACGACGATGATTGTGACAAAATAACGACGATATTAACGACGATAATTATGAGGATAATAAGGACGATAACAACGATGATAATGACGATATTAACGACGATAATAACGACGATATTAACGACGATAATAACGTCGATAAAAAGAAGATAATGACAATAATAACGACGATATTAACGATGATAATTATGACGATAACAACGAAGATAATGACGATAATAACGACGACATTATCGTCGATGATTATGACAAAATAACGACGATATTAACGACCATAATTATGAGGATGATAAGGATGATAACAACGATGATAATGACGATAATAACGACGACATTAACGACGATGTTTATGACAAAATAACGACGATATTAACGACGATAATTATGAGGATAATAAGGACGATAACAACGATTATAATGACGATATTAACGACGATATTAACGACGATAATAACGACGTTAAAAACGACGATAAAAAGAAGATAATGACAATAATAACGACGATATTATCGATGATATTTATGACGATAACAACGTAGATAATGACGATAATAACGACGACATTAACGACGATGATTATGACAAAATAACGACGATATTAACGACGATAATTATGAGGATGATAAGGACGATAACAACGATGATAATGACGATATTAACGACGATATTAACGACGATAATAACGACGATATTAACGACGATAATAAAGACAATAAAAAGAAGATAATGACAATAATAACGACGATATTATCGATGATATTTATGACGATAACAACGTAGATAATGACGATAATAACGACGACATTAACGACGATGATTATGACAAAATAACGACGATATTAACAGCGATAATTATGAGGATGATAAGGACGATAACAACGATGATAATGACGATATTAACGACGATAATAACGACGATATTAACGACGATAATAAAGACAATAAAAAGAAGATAATGACAATAATAACGACGATATTATCGATGATATTTATGACGATAACAACGTAGATAATGACGAAAATAACGACGACATTAACGACGATGATTATGACAAAATAACGACGATATTAACGACGATAATTATGAGGATGATAAGGACGATAACAACGATGATAATGACGATATTAACGACGATAATAACGACGATAATAACGACGTTAATAACGACGATAAAAAGAAGATAATGACAATAAGAACGACGATATTATCGATGATATTTATGACGATAACAACGTAGATAATGACGAAAATAACGACGACATTAACGACGATGATTATGACAAAATAACGACGATATTAACGACGATAATTATGAGGATGATAAGGACGATAACAACGATGATAATGACGATATTAACGACGACATTAACGACGATGATTGTGACAAAATAACGACGATATTAACGACGATAATTATGAGGATGATAAGGACGATAACAACGATGATAATGACGATATTAACGACGACATTAACGACGATGATTGTGACAAAATAACGACGATAATTATGAGGATAATAAGGACGATAACAACGATGATAATAACGATATTAACGACGATAATAACGACGATATTAACGACGATAATAACGTTGTTAATAACGACGATAAAAAGAAGATAATGACAATAATAACGACGATATTAACGATAATATTTATGACGATAACAACGTAGATAATGACGATAATAACGACGACATTAACGACGATGATTATGACAAAATAACGACGATATTAACGACGATAATTATGAGGATGATAAGGACGATAACAACGATGATAATGACGATAATAACGACGACATTAACGACGACGATTGTGACAAAATAACGACGATATTAACGACGATAATTATGAGGATAATAAGGACGATAACAACGATGATAATGACGATATTAACGACGATAATAACGACGATATTAACGACGATAATAACGTCGATAAAAAGAAGATAATGACAATAATAACGACGATATTAACGATGATAATTATGACGATAACAACGAAGATAATGACGATAATAACGACGACATTATCGTCGATGATTATGACAAAATAACGACGATATTAACGACGATAATTATGAGGATGATAAGGATGATAACAACGATGATAATGACGATAATAACGACGACATTAACGACGATGTTTATGACAAAATAACGACGATATTAACGACGATAATTATGAGGATAATAAGGACGATAACAACGATTATAATGACGATATTAACGACGATATTAACGACGATAATAACGACGTTAAAAACGACGATAAAAAGAAGATAATGACAATAATAACGACGATATTATCGATGATATTTATGACGATAACAACGTAGATAATGACGATAATAACGACGACATTAACGACGATGATTATGACAAAATAACGACGATATTAACGACGATAATTATGAGGATAATAAGGACGATAACAACGATGATAATGACGATATTAACGACGATAATAACGACGATATTAACGACGATAATAAAGACAATAAAAAGAAGATAATGACAATAATAACGACGATATTATCGATGATATTTATGACGATAACAACGTAGATAATGACGATAATAACGACGACATTAACGACGATGATTATGACAAAATAACGACGATATTAACGACGATAATTATGAGGATGATAAGGACGATAACAACGATGATAATGACGATATTAACGACGATAATAACGACGTTAATAACGACGATAAAAAGAAGATAATGACAATAAGAACGACGATATTATCGATGATATTTATGACGATAACAACGTAGATAATGACGAAAATAACGACGACATTAACGACGAT
The DNA here is from genome assembly GCA_911387685.1 of Dolichovespula media. Classification (NCBI taxonomy): domain Eukaryota; kingdom Metazoa; phylum Arthropoda; class Insecta; order Hymenoptera; family Vespidae; genus Dolichovespula; species Dolichovespula media. The sequence continues at coordinate 216,811 of CAJVQJ010000029.1, read as the reverse complement.
GATTATGACAAAATAACGACGATATTAACGACGATAATTATGAGGATGATAAGGACGATAACAACGATGATAATGACGATATTAACGACGACATTAACGACGATGATTGTGACAAAATAACGACGATAATTATGAGGATAATAAGGACGATAACAACGATGATAATAACGATATTAACGACGATAATAACGACGATATTAACGACGATAATAACGTTGTTAATAACGACGATAAAAAGAAGATAATGACAATAATAACGACGATATTATCGATGATATTTATGACGATAACAACGTAGATAATGACGATAATAACGACGACATTAACGACGATGATTATGACAAAATAACGACGATATTAACGACGATAATTATGAGGATAATAAGGACGATAACAACGATTATAATGACGATATTAACGACGATATTAACGACGATAATAACGACGTTAATAACGACGATAAAAAGAAGATAATGACAATAATAACGACGATATTATCGATGATATTTATGACGATAACAACGTAGATAATGACGATAATAACGACGACATTAACGACGATGATTGTGACAAAATAACGACGATATTAACGACGATAATTATGAGGATAATAAGGACGATAACAACGATGATAATGACGATATTAACGACGATAATAACGACGATATTAACGACGATAATAACGTCGATAAAAAGAAGATAATGACAATAATAACGACGATATTAACGATGATAATTATGACGATAACAACGAAGATAATGACGATAATAACGACGACATTATCGTCGATGATTATGACAAAATAACGACGATATTAACGACCATAATTATGAGGATGATAAGGATGATAACAACGATGATAATGACGATAATAACGACGACATTAACGACGATGTTTATGACAAAATAACGACGATATTAACGACGATAATTATGAGGATAATAAGGACGATAACAACGATTATAATGACGATATTAACGACGATATTAACGACGATAATAACGACGTTAAAAACGACGATAAAAAGAAGATAATGACAATAATAACGACGATATTATCGATGATATTTATGACGATAACAACGTAGATAATGACGATAATAACGACGACATTAACGACGATGATTATGACAAAATAACGACGATATTAACGACGATAATTATGAGGATGATAAGGACGATAACAACGATGATAATGACGATATTAACGACGATATTAACGACGATAATAACGACGATATTAACGACGATAATAAAGACAATAAAAAGAAGATAATGACAATAATAACGACGATATTATCGATGATATTTATGACGATAACAACGTAGATAATGACGATAATAACGACGACATTAACGACGATGATTATGACAAAATAACGACGATATTAACAGCGATAATTATGAGGATGATAAGGACGATAACAACGATGATAATGACGATATTAACGACGATAATAACGACGATATTAACGACGATAATAAAGACAATAAAAAGAAGATAATGACAATAATAACGACGATATTATCGATGATATTTATGACGATAACAACGTAGATAATGACGATAATAACGACGACATTAACGACGATGATTATGACAAAATAACGACGATATTAACGACGATAATTATGAGGATGATAAGGACGATAACAACGATGATAATGACGATATTAACGACGATAATAACGACGTTAATAACGACGATAAAAAGAAGATAATGACAATAAGAACGACGATATTATCGATGATATTTATGACGATAACAACGTAGATAATGACGAAAATAACGACGACATTAACGACGATGATTATGACAAAATAACGACGATATTAACGACGATAATTATGAGGATGATAAGGACGATAACAACGATGATAATGACGATATTAACGACGACATTAACGACGATGATTGTGACAAAATAACGACGATAATTATGAGGATAATAAGGACGATAACAACGATGATAATAACGATATTAACGACGATAATAACGACGATATTAACGACGATAATAACGTTGTTAATAACGACGATAAAAAGAAGATAATGACAATAATAACGACGATATTATCGATGATATTTATGACGATAACAACGTAGATAATGACGATAATAACGACGACATTAACGACGATGATTATGACAAAATAACGACGATATTAACGACGATAATTATGAGGATAATAAGGACGATAACAACGATTATAATGACGATATTAACGACGATATTAACGACGATAATAACGACGTTAATAACGACGATAAAAAGAAGATAATGACAATAATAACGACGATATTATCGATGATATTTATGACGATAACAACGTAGATAATGACGATAATAACGACGACATTAACGACGATGATTATGACAAAATAACGACGATATTAACGACGATAATTATGAGGATGATAAGGACGATAACAACGATGATAATGACGATATTAACGACGATAATAACGACGATATTAACGACGATAATAAAGACAATAAAAAGAAGATAATGACAATAATAACGACGATATTATCGATGATATTTATGACGATAACAACGTAGATAATGACGATAATAACGACGACATTAACGACGATGATTATGACAAAATAACGACGATATTAACGACGATAATTATGAGGATGATAAGGACGATAACAACGATGATAATGACGATATTAACGACGATAATAACGACGTTAATAACGACGATAAAAAGAAGATAATGACAATAAGAACGACGATATTATCGATGATATTTATGACGATAATAACGTAGATAATGACGAAAATAACGACGACATTAACGACGATGATTATGACAAAATAACGACGATATTAACGACGATAATTATGAGGATGATAAGGACGATAACAACGATGATAATGACGATATTAACGACGACATTAACGACGATGATTGTGACAAAATAACGACGATAATTATGAGGATAATAAGGACGATAACAACGATGATAATAACGATATTAACGACGATAATAACGACGATATTAACGACGATAATAACGTTGTTAATAACGACGATAAAAAGAAGATAATGACAATAATAACGACGATATTATCGATGATATTTATGACGATAACAACGTAGATAATGACGATAATAACGACGACATTAACGACGATGATTATGACAAAATAACGAGGATATTAATGACGATAATTATGAGGATAATAAGGACGATAACAACGATTATAATGACGATATTAACGACGATATTAACGACGATAATAACGACGTTAATAACGACGATAAAAAGAAGATAATGACAATAATAACGACGATATTATCGATGATATTTATGACGATAACAACGTAGATAATGACGATAATAACGACGACATTAACGACGATGATTGTGACAAAATAACGACGATATTAACGACGATAATTATGAGGATAATAAGGACGATAACAACGATGATAATGACGATATTAACGACGATAATAACGACGATATTAACGACGATAATAACGTCGATAAAAAGAAGATAATGACAATAATAACGACGATATTAACGATGATAATTATGACGATAACAACGAAGATAATGACGATAATAACGACGACATTATCGTCGATGATTATGACAAAATAACGACGATATTAACGACGATAATTATGAGGATGATAAGGATGATAACAACGATGATAATGACGATAATAACGACGACATTAACGACGATGTTTATGACAAAATAACGACGATATTAACGACGATAATTATGAGGATAATAAGGACGATAACAACGATTATAATGACGATATTAACGACGATATTAACGACGATAATAACGACGTTAAAAACGACGATAAAAAGAAGATAATGACAATAATAACGACGATATTATCGATGATATTTATGACGATAACAACGTAGATAATGACGATAATAACGACGACATTAACGACGATGATTATGACAAATTAACGACGATATTAACGACGATAATTATGAGGACGATAAGGACGATAACAACGATGATAATGACGATATTAACGACGATAATAACGACGATATTAACGACGATAATAAAGACAATAAAAAGAAGATAATGACAATAATAACGACGATATTATCGATGATATTTATGACGATAACAACGTAGATAATGACGATAATAACGACGACATTAACGACGATGATTATGACAAAATAACGACGATATTAACGACGATAATTATGAGGATGATAAGGACGATAACAACGATGATAATGACGATATTAACGACGATAATAACGACGTTAATAACGACGATAAAAAGAAGATAATGACAATAAGAACGACGATATTATCGATGATATTTATGACGATAACAACGTAGATAATGACGAAAATAACGACGACATTAACGACGATGATTATGACAAAATAACGACGATATTAACGACGATAATTATGAGGATGATAAGGACGATAACAACGATGATAATGACGATATTAACGACGACATTAACGACGATGATTGTGACAAAATAACGACGATAATTATGAGGATAATAAGGACGATAACAACGATGATAATAACGATATTAACGACGATAATAACGACGATATTAACGACGATAATAACGTTGTTAATAACGACGATAAAAAGAAGATAATGACAATAATAACGACGATATTATCGATGATATTTATGACGATAACAACGTAGATAATGACGATAATAACGACGACATTAACGACGATGATTATGACAAAATAACGACGATATTAACGACGATAATTATGAGGATAATAAGGACGATAACAACGATTATAATGACGATATTAACGACGATATTAACGACGATAATAACGACGTTAATAACGACGATAAAAAGAAGATAATGACAATAATAACGACGATATTATCGATGATATTTATGACGATAACAACGTAGATAATGACGATAATAACGACGACATTAACGACGATGATTGTGACAAAATAACTACGATATTAACGACGATAATTATGAGGATAATAAGGACGATAACAACGATGATAATGACGATATTAACGACGATAATAACGACGATATTAACGACGATAATAACGTCGATAAAAAGAAGATAATGACAATAATAACGACGATATTAACGATGATAATTATGACGATAACAACGAAGATAATGACGATAATAACGACGACATTATCGTCGATGATTATGACAAAATAACGACGATATTAACGACCATAATTATGAGGATGATAAGGATGATAACAACGATGATAATGACGATAATAACGACGACATTAACGACGATGTTTATGACAAAATAACGACGATATTAACGACGATAATTATGAGGATAATAAGGACGATAACAACGATTATAATGACGATATTAACGACGATATTAACGACGATAATAACGACGTTAAAAACGACGATAAAAAGAAGATAATGACAATAATAACGACGATATTATCGATGATATTTATGACGATAACAACGTAGATAATGACGATAATAACGACGACATTAACGACGATGATTATGACAAAATAACGACGATATTAACGACGATAATTATGAGGATGATAAGGACGATAACAACGATGATAATGACGATATTAACGACGATATTAACGACGATAATAACGACGATATTAACGACGATAATAAAGACAATAAAAAGAAGATAATGACAATAATAACGACGATATTATCGATGATATTTATGACGATAACAACGTAGATAATGACGATAATAACGACGACATTAACGACGATGATTATGACAAAATAACGACGATATTAACGACGATAATTATGAGGATGATAAGGACGATAACAACGATGATAATGACGATATTAACGACGATAATAACGACGATATTAACGACGATAATAAAGACAATAAAAAGAAGATAATGACAATAATAACGACGATATTATCGATGATATTTATGACGATAACAACGTAGATAATGACGATAATAACGACGACATTAACGACGATGATTATGACAAAATAACGACGATATTAACGACGATAATTATGAGGATGATAAGGACGATAACAACGATGATAATGACGATATTAACGACGATAATAACGACGTTAATAACGACGATAAAAAGAAGATAATGACAATAAGAACGACGATATTATCGATGATATTTATGACGATAACAACGTAGATAATGACGAAAATAACGACGACATTAACGACGATGATTATGACAAAATAACGACGATATTAACGACGATAATTATGAGGATGATAAGGACGATAACAACGATGATAATGACGATATTAACGACGACATTAACGACGATGATTGTGACAAAATAACGACGATAATTATGAGGATAATAAGGACGATAACAACGATGATAATAACGATATTAACGACGATAATAACGACGATATTAACGACGATAATAACGTTGTTAATAACGACGATAAAAAGAAGATAATGACAATAATAACGACGATATTATCGATGATATTTATGACGATAACAACGTAGATAATGACGATAATAACGACGACATTAACGACGATGATTATGACAAAATAACGACGATATTAACGACGATAATTATGAGGATAATAAGGACGATAACAACGATTATAATGACGATATTAACGACGATATTAACGACGATAATAACGACGTTAATAACGACGATAAAAAGAAGATAATGACAATAATAACGACGATATTATCGATGATATTTATGACGATAACAACGTAGATAATGACGATAATAACGACGACATTAACGACGATGATTGTGACAAAATAACGACGATATTAACGACGATAATTATGAGGATAATAAGGACGATAACAACGATGATAATGACGATATTAACGACGATAATAACGACGATATTAACGACGATAATAACGTCGATAAAAAGAAGATAATGACAATAATAACGACGATATTAACGATGATAATTATGACGATAACAACGAAGATAATGACGATAATAACGACGACATTATCGTCGATGATTATGACAAAATAACGACGATATTAACGACCATAATTATGAGGATGATAAGGATGATAACAACGATGATAATGACGATAATAACGACGACATTAACGACGATGTTTATGACAAAATAACGACGATATTAACGACGATAATTATGAGGATAATAAGGACGATAACAACGATTATAATGACGATATTAACGACGATATTAACGACGATAATAACGACGTTAAAAACGACGATAAAAAGAAGATAATGACAATAATAACGACGATATTATCGATGATATTTATGACGATAACAACGTAGATAATGACGATAATAACGACGACATTAACGACGATGATTATGACAAAATAACGACGATATTAACGACGATAATTATGAGGATGATAAGGACGATAACAACGATGATAATGACGATATTAACGACGATATTAACGACGATAATAACGACGATATTAACGACGATAATAAAGACAATAAAAAGAAGATAATGACAATAATAACGACGATATTATCGATGATATTTATGACGATAACAACGTAGATAATGACGATAATAACGACGACATTAACGACGATGATTATGACAAAATAACGACGATATTAACGACGATAATTATGAGGATGATAAGGACGATAACAACGATGATAATGACGATATTAACGACGATAATAACGACGATATTAACGACGATAATAAAGACAATAAAAAGAAGCTAATGACAATAATAACGACGATATTATCGATGATATTTATGACGATAACAACGTAGATAATGACGATAATAACGACGACATTAACGACGATGATTATGACAAAATAACGACGATATTAACGACGATAATTATGAGGATGATAAGGACGATAACAACGATGATAATGACGATATTAACGACGATAATAACGACGTTAATAACGACGATAAAAAGAAGATAATGACAATAAGAACGACGATATTATCGATGATATTTATGACGATAACAACGTAGATAATGACGAAAATAACGACGACATTAACGACGATGATTATGACAAAATAACGACGATATTAACGACGATAATTATGAGGATGATAAGGACGATAACAACGATGATAATGACGATATTAACGACGACATTAACGACGATGATTGTGACAAAATAACGACGATAATTATGAGGATAATAAGGACGATAACAACGATGATAATAACGATATTAACGACGATAATAACGACGATATTAACGACGATAATAACGTTGTTAATAACGACGATAAAAAGAAGATAATGACAATAATAACGACGATATTATCGATGATATTTATGACGATAACAACGTAGATAATGACGATAATAACGACGACATTAACGACGATGATTATGACAAAATAACGACGATATTAACGACGATAATTATGAGGATAATAAGGACGATAACAACGATTATAATGACGATATTAACGACGATATTAACGACGATAATAACGACGTTAATAACGACGATAAAAAGAAGATAATGACAATAATAACGACGATATTATCGATGATATTTATGACGATAACAACGTAGATAATGACGATAATAACGACGACATTAACGACGATGATTGTGACAAAATAACGACGATATTAACGACGATAATTATGAGGATAATAAGGACGATAGCAACGATGATAATGACGATATTAACGACGATAATAACGACGATATTAACGACGATAATAACGTCGATAAAAAGAAGATAATGACAATAATAACGACGATATTAACGATGATAATTATGACGATAACAACGAAGATAATGACGATAATAACGACGACATTATCGTCGATGATTATGACAAAATAACGACGATATTAACGACCATAATTATGAGGATGATAAGGATGATAACAACGATGATAATGACGATAATAACGACGACATTAACGACGATGTTTATGACAAAATAACGACGATATTAACGACGATAATTATGAGGATAATAAGGACGATAACAACGATTATAATGACGATATTAACGACGATATTAACGACGATAATAACGACGTTAAAAACGACGATAAAAAGAAGATAATGACAATAATAACGACGATATTATCGATGATATTTATGACGATAACAACGTAGATAATGACGATAATAACGACGACATTAACGACGATGATTATGACAAAATAACGACGATATTAACGACGATAATTATGAGGATGATAAGGACGATAACAACGATGATAATGACGATATTAACGACGATATTAACGACGATAATAACGACGATATTAACGACGATAATAAAGACAATAAAAAGAAGATAATGACAATAATAACGACGATATTATCGATGATATTTATGACGATAACAACGTAGATAATGACGATAATAACGACGACATTAACGACGATGATTATGACAAAATAACGACGATATTAACGACGATAATAACGACGATATTAACGACGATAATAAAGACAATAAAAAGAAGATAATGACAATAATAACGACGATATTATCGATGATATTTATGACGATAACAACGTAGATAATGACGATAATAACGACGACATTAACGACGATGATTATGACAAAATAACGACGATATTAACGACGATAATTATGAGGATGATAAGGACGATAACAACGATGATAATGACGATATTAACGACGATAATAACGACGTTAATAACGACGATAAAAAGAAGATAATGACAATAAGAACGACGATATTATCGATGATATTAATGACGATAACAACGTAGATAATGACGAAAATAACGACGACATTAACGACGATGATTATGACAAAATAACGACGATATTAACGACGATAATTATGAGGATGATAAGGACGATAACAACGATGATAATGACGATATTAACGACGACATTAACGACGATGATTGTGACAAAATAACGACGATAATTATGAGGATAATAAGGACGATAACAACGATGATAATAACGATATTAACGACGATAATAACGACGATATTAACGACGATAATAACGTTGTTAATAACGACGATAAAAAGAAGATAATGACAATAATAACGACGATATTATCGATGATATTTATGACGATAACAACGTAGATAATGACGATAATAACGACGACATTAACGACGATGATTATGACAAAATAACGACGATATTAACGACGATAATTATGAGGATAATAAGGACGATATCAACGATTATAATGACGATATTAACGACGATATTAACGACGATAATAACGACGTTAATAACGACGATAAAAAGAAGATAATGACAATAATAACGACGATATTATCGATGATATTTATGACGATAACAACGTAGATAATGACGATAATAACGACGACATTAACGACGATGATTGTGACAAAATAACGACGATATTAACGACGATAATTATGAGGATAATAAGGACGATAACAACGATGATAATGACGATATTAACGACGATAATAACGACGATATTAACGACGATAATAACGTCGATAAAAAGAAGATAATGACAATAATAACGACGATATTAACGATGATAATTATGACGATAACAACGAAGATAATGACGATAATAACGACGACATTATCGTCGATGATTATGACAAAATAACGACGATATTAACGACCATAATTATGAGGATGATAAGGATGATAACAACGATGATAATGACGATAATAACGACGACATTAACGACGATGTTTATGACAAAATAACGAAGATATTAACGACGATAATTATGAGGATAATAAGGACGATAACAACGATTATAATGACGATATTAACGACGATATTAACGACGATAATAACGACGTTAAAAACGACGATAAAAAGAAGATAATGACAATAATAACGACGATATTATCGATGATATTTATGACGATAACAACGTAGATAATGACGATAATAACGACGACATTAACGACGATGATTATGACAAAATAACGACGATATTAACGACGATAATTATGAGGATGATAAGGACGATAACAACGATGATAATGACGATATTAACGACGATATTAACGACGATAATAACGACGATATTAACGACGATAATAAAGACAATAAAAAGAAGATAATGACAATAATAACGACGATATTATCGATGATATTTATGACGATAACAACGTAGATAATGACGATAATAACGACGACATTAACGACGATGATTATGACAAAATAACGACGATATTAACGACGATAATTATGAGGATGATAAGGACGATAACAACGATGATAATGACGATATTAACGACGATAATAACGACGATATTAACGACGATAATAAAGACAATAAAAAGAAGATAATGACAATAATAACGACGATATTATCGATGATATTTATGACGATAACAACGTAGATAATGACGATAATAACGACGACATTAACGACGATGATTATGACAAAATAACGACGATATTAACGACGATAATTATGAGGATGATAAGGACGATAACAACGATGATAATGACGATATTAACGACGATAATAACGACGTTAATAACGACGATAAAAAGAAGATAATGACAATAAGAACGACGATATTATCGATGATATTTATGACGATAACAACGTAGATAATGACGAAAATAACGACGACATTAACGACGATGATTATGACAAAATAACGACGATATTAACGACGATAATTATGAGGATGATAAGGACGATAACAACGATGATAATGACGATATTAACGACGACATTAACGACGATGATTGTGACAAAATAACGACGATAATTATGAGGATAATAAGGACGATAACAACGATGATAATAACGATATTAACGACGATAATAACGACGATATTAACGACGATAATAACGTTGTTAATAACGACGATAAAAAGAAGATAATGACAATAATAACGACGATATTATCGATGATATTTATGACGATAACAACGTAGATAATGACGATAATAACGACGACATTAACGACGATGATTATGACAAAATAACGACGATATTAACGACGATAATTATGAGGATAATAAGGACGATAACAACGATTATAATGACGATATTAACGGCGATATTAACGACGATAATAACGACGTTAATTACGACGATAAAAAGAAGATAATGACAATAATAACGACGATATTATCGATGATATTTATGACGATAACAACGTAGATAATGACGATAATAACGACGACATTAACGACGATGATTGTGACAAAATAACGACGATATTAACGACGATAATTATGAGGATAATAAGGACGATAACAACGATGATAATGACGATATTAACGACGATAATAACGACGATATTAACGACGATAATAACGTCGATAAAAAGAAGATTATGACAATAATAACGACGATATTAACGATGATAATTATGACGATAACAACGAAGATAATGACGATAATAACGACGACATTATCGTCGATGATTATGACAAAATAACGACGATATTAACGACCATAATTATGAGGATGATAAGGATGATAACAACGATGATAATGACGATAATAACGACGACATTAACGACGATGTTTATGACAAAATAACGACGATATTAACGACGATAATTATGAGGATAATAAGGACGATAACAACGATTATAATGACGATATTAACGACGATATTAACGACGATAATAACGACGTTAAAAACGACGATAAAAAGAAGATAATGACAATAATAACGACGATATTATCGATGATATTTATGACGATAACAACGTAGATAATGACGATAATAACGACGACATTAACGACGATGATTATGACAAAATAACGACGATATTAACGACGATAATTATGAGGATGATAAGGACGATAACAACGATGATAATGACGATATTAACGACGATATTAACGACGATAATAACGACGATATTAACGACGATAATAAAGACAATAAAAAGAAGATAATGACAATAATAACGACGATATTATCGATGATATTTATGACGATAACAACGTAGATAATGACGATAATAACGACGACATTAACGACGATGATTATGACAAAATAACGACGATATTAACGACGATAATTATGAGGATGATAAGGACGATAACAACGATGATAATGACGATATTAACGACGATAATAACGACGTTAATAACGACGATAAAAAGAAGATAATGACAATAAGAACGACGATATTATCGATGATATTTATGACGATAACAACGTAGATAATGACGAAAATAACGACGACATTAACGACGATGATTATGACAAAATAACGACGATATTAACGACGATAATTATGAGGATGATAAGGACGATAACAACGATGATAATGACGATATTAACGACGACATTAACGACGATGATTGTGACAAAATAACGAAGATATTAACGACGATAATTATGAGGATAATAAGGACGATAACAAAGATGGTAATGACGATAATAACGACGATATTAACGACGATAATAACGACGTTAAAAACGACGATAAAAAGAAGATAATGACAATAATATCGACGATATTATCGATGATATTTATGACGATAACAACGTAGATAATGACGATAATAACGACGATATTATCGATGATATTTATGACGATAACAACGTAGATAATGACGATAATAACGACGACATTAACGACGATGATTATGACAAAATAACGACGATATTAACGACGATAATTATGAGGATAATAAGGACGATAACAACGATGATAATGACGATATTAACGACGATAATAACGACGATATTAACGACGATAATAACGTCGATAAAAAGAAGATAATGACAATAATAACGACGATATTAACGATGATAATTATGACGATAACAACGAAGATAATGACGATAATAACGACGACATTATCGTCGATGATTATGACAAAATAACGACGATATTAACGACCATAATTATGAGGATGATAAGGATGATAACAACGATGATAATGACGATAATAACGACGACATTAACGACGATGTTTATGACAAAATAACGACGATATTAACGACGATAATTATGAGGATAATAAGGACGATAACAACGATTATAATGACGATATTAACGACGATATTAACGACGATAATAACGACGTTAAAAACGACGATAAAAAGAAGATAATGACAATAATAACGACGATATTATCGATGATATTTATGACGATAACAACGTAGATAATGACGATAATAACGACGACATTAACGACGATGATTATGACAAAATAACGACGATATTAACGACGATAATTATGAGGATGATAAGGACGATAACAACGATGATAATGACGATATTAACGACGATATTAACGACGATAATAACGACGATATTAACGACGATAATAAAGACAATAAAAAGAAGATAATGACAATAATAACGACGATATTATCGATGATATTTATGACGATAACAACGTAGATAATGACGATAATAACGACGACATTAACGACGATGATTATGACAAAATAACGACGATATTAACGACGATAATTATGAGGATGATAAGGACGATAACAACGATGATAATGACGATATTAACGACGATAATAACGACGTTAATAACGACGTTAATAACGACGATAAAAAAAAAGATAATGACAATAAGAACGACGATATTATCGATGATATTTATGACGATAACAACGTAGATAATGACGAAAATAACGACGACATTAACGACGATGATTATGACAAAATAACGACGATATTAACGACGATAATTATGAGGATGATAAGGACGATAACAACGATGATAATGACGATATTAACGACGACATTAACGACGATGATTGTGACAAAATAACGAAGATATTAACGACGATAATTATGAGGATAATAAGGACGATAACAAAGATGGTAATGACGATAATAACGACGATATTAACGACGATAATAACGACGTTAAAAACGACGATAAAAAGAAGATAATGACAATAATATCGACGATATTATCGATGATATTTATGACGATAACAACGTAGATAATGACGATAATAACGACGACATTAACGACGATGATTATGACAAAATAACGACGATATTAACGACGATAATTATGAGGATGATAAGGACGATAACAACGATGATAATGACGATATTAACGACGATATTAACGACGATAATAACGACGTTAATAACGACGATAAAAAAAAGATAATGACAATAATAACGACGATATTATCGATGATATTTATGACGATAACAACGTAGATAATGACGATAATAACGACGACATTAACGACGATGATTATGACAAAATAACGACGATATTAACGACGATAATTATGAGGATAATAAGGACGATAACAACGATGATTATGACGATATTAACGACGATAATAACGCCGATATTAACGACGATAATAAAGACAATAAAAAGAAGATAATGACAATAATAACGACGATATTAACGATAATATTTATGACGATAACAACGTAGATAATGACGAAAATAACGACGACATTAACGACGATGATTATGACAAAATAACGGCGATATTAACGACGATAATTATGAGGATGATAAGGACGATAACAACGATGATAATGACGATATTAACGACGATAATAACGACGATATTAACGACGATAATAACGTCGATAAAAAGAAGATAATGACAATAATAACGACGATATTAACGATGATAATTATGACGATAACAACGAAGATAATGACGATAATAACGACGACATTATCGTCGATGATTATGACAAAATAACGACGATATTAACGACGATAATTATGAGGATGATAAGGATGATAACAACGATGATAATGACGATAATAACGACGACATTAACGACGATGATTATGACAAAATAACGACGATATTAACGACGATAATTATGAGGATGATAAGGACGATAACAACGATGATAATGACGATATTAACGACGATATTAACGACGATAATAACGACGATATTAACGACGATAATAAAGACAATAAAAAGAAGATAATGACAATAATAACGACGATATTATCGATGATATTTATGACGATAACAACGTAGATAATGACGATAATAACGACGACATTAACGACGATGATTATGACAAAATAACGACGATATTAACGACGATAATTATGAGGATGATAAGGACGATAACAACGATGATAATGACGATATTAACGACGATAATAACGACGTTAATAACGACGATAAAAAGAAGATAATGACAATAAGAACGACGATATTATCGATGATATTTATGACGATAACAACGTAGATAATGACGAAAATAACGACGACATTAACGACGATGATTATGACAAAATAACGACGATATTAACGACGATAATTATGAGGATGATAAGGACGATAACAACGATGATAATGACGATATTAACGACGACATTAACGACGATGATTGTGACAAAATAACGACGATAATTATGAGGATAATAAGGACGATAACAACGATGATAATAACGATATTAACGACGATAATAACGACGATATTAACGACGATAATAACGTTGTTAATAACGACGATAAAAAGAAGATAATGACAATAATAACGACGATATTATCGATGATATTTATGACGATAACAACGTAGATAATGACGATAATAACGACGACATTAACGACGATGATTATGACAAAATAACGACGATATTAACGACGATAATTATGAGGATGATAAGGACGATAACAACGATGATAATGACGATAATAACGACGACATTAGCGACGATGTTTATGACAAAATAACGACGATATTAACGACGATAATTATGAGGATGATAAGGACGATAACAACGATGATAATGACGATATTAACGACGACATTAACGACGAAGATTGTGACAAAATAACGACGATATTAACGACGATAATTATGAGGATAATAAGGACGATAACAACGATGATAATAACGATATTAACGACGATAATAACGACGATATTAACGACGATAATAACGACGTTAATAACGACGATAAAAAGAAGATAATGACAATAATAACGACGATATTATCGATGATATTTATGACGATAACAACGTAGATAATGACGATAATAACGACGACATTAACGACGATGATTATGACAAAATAACGACGATATTATCGACGATAATTATGAGGATAATAAGGACGATAACAACGATGATAATG
This sequence comes from Dolichovespula media, assembly GCA_911387685.1. Taxonomy (NCBI): domain Eukaryota; kingdom Metazoa; phylum Arthropoda; class Insecta; order Hymenoptera; family Vespidae; genus Dolichovespula; species Dolichovespula media. Next base: position 199,791 of record CAJVQJ010000029.1, on the reverse strand, counting down.
ACGATATTAACGACGATATTAACGACGATAATAACGACGATATTAACGACGATAATAAAGACAATAAAAAGAAGATAATGACAATAATAACGACGATATTAAAGATAATAATTATGTCGATAACAACGTAGATAATGACGATAATAACGACGACATTAACGACGATGATTATGACAAAATAACGATGATATTAACGACGATAATTATGAGGATGTTAAGGACGATAACAACGATGATAATGACGATATTAACGACGATATTAACGACGATAATAACGACGTTAATAACGACGATAAAAAGAAGATAATGACAATAATAACGACGATATTATCGATGTTATTTATGACGATAACAACGTAGATAATGACGATAATAACGACGACATTAACGACGACGATTATGACAAAATAACGACGATATTAACGACGATAATTATGAGGATAATAAGGACGATAACAACGATGATAATGACGATATTAACGACGATATTAACGACGATAATAACGACGATATTAACGACGATAATAAAGACAATAAAAAGAAGATAATGACAATAATAACGACGATATTAAAGATAATATTTATGACGATAACAACGTAGATAATGACGATAATAACGACGACATTAACGACGATGATTATGACAAAATAACGACGATATTAACGACGATAATTATGAGGATGATAAGGACGATAACAACGATGATAATGACGATAATAACGACGACATTAGCGACGATGTTTATGACAAAATAACGACGATATTAACGACGATAATTATGAGGATAATAAGGACGATAACAACGATTATAATGACGATATTAACGACGATATTAACGACGATAATAACGACGTTAAAAACGACGATAAAAAGAAGATAATGACAATAATAACGACGATATTATCGATGATATTTATGACGATAACAACGTAGATAATGACGATAATAACGACGACATTAACGACGATGATTATGACAAAATAACGACGATATTAACGACGATAATTATGAGGATGATAAGGACGATAACAACGATGATAATGACGATATTAACGACGATATTAACGACGATAATAACGACGTTAATAACGACGATAAAAAGAAGATAATGACAATAATAACGACGATATTATCGATGATATTTATGACGATAACAACGTAGATAATGACGATAATAACGACGACATTAACGACGATGATTATGACAAAATAACGACGATATTAACGACGATAATTATGAGGATGATAAGGACGATAACAACTATTATAATGACGATATTAACGACGATATTAACGACGATAATAACGACGTTAAAAACGACGATAAAAAGAAGATAATGACAATAATAACGACGATATTATCGATGATATTTATGACGATAACAACGTAGATAATGACGATAATAACGACGACATTAACGACGATGATTATGACAAAATAACGACGATATTAACGACGATAATTATGAGGATGATAAGGACGATAACAACGATGATAATGACGATATTAACGACGATATTAACGACGATAATAACGACGTTAATAACGACGATAAAAAGAAGATAATGACAATAATAACGACGATATTATCGATGATATTTATGACGATAACAACGTAGATAATGACGATAATAACGACGACATTAACGACGATGATTATGACAAAATAACGACGATATTAACGACGATAATTATGAGGATAATAAGGACGATAACAACGATGATAATGACGATATTAACGACGATATTAACGACGATAATAACGACGATATTAACGACGATAATAAAGACAATAAAAAGAAGATAATGACAATAATAACGACGATATTAACGATAATATTTATGACGATAACAACGTAGATAATGACGATAATAACGACGACATTAACGACGATGATTATGACAAAATAACGACGATATTATCGACGATAATTATGAGGATAATAAGGACGATAACAACGATGATAATGACGATATTAACGACGATATTAACGACGATAATAACGACGATATTAACGACGATAATAAAGACAATAAAAAGAAGATAATGACAATAATAACGACGATATTAAAGATAATATTTATGTCGATAACAACGTAGATAATGACGATAATAACGACGACATTAACGACGATGATTATGACAAAATAACGACGATATTAACGACGATAATTATGAGGATGATAAGGACGATAACAACGATGATAATGACGATATTAACGACGATATTAACGACGATAATAACGACGTTAATAACGACGATAAAAAGAAGATAATGACAATAATAACGACGATATTATCGATGTTATTTATGACGATAACAACGTAGATAATGACGATAATAACGACGACATTAACGACGACGATTATGACAAAATAACGACGATATTAACGACGATAATTATGAGGATAATAAGGACGATAACAACGATGATAATGACGATATTAACGACGATATTAACGACGATAATAACGACGATATTAACGACGATAATAAAGACAATAAAAAGAAGATAATGACAATAATAAAGACGATATTAAAGATAATATTTATGACGATAACAACGTAGATAATGACGATAATAACGACGACATTAACGACGATGATTATGACAAAATAACGACGATATTAACGACGATAATTATGAGGATGATAAGGACGATAACAACGATGATAATGACGATAATAACGACGACATTAGCGACGATGTTTATGTCAAAATAACGACGATATTAACGACGATAATTATGAGGATAATAAGGACGATAACAACGATTATAATGACGATATTAACGACGATATTAACGACGATAATAACGACGTTAAAAACGACGATAAAAAGAAGATAATGACAATAATAACGACGATATTATCGATGATATTTATGACGATAACAACGTAGATAATGACGATAATAACGACGACATTAACGACGATGATTATGACAAAATAACGACGATATTAACGACGATAATTATGAGGATAATAAGGACGATAACAACGATTATAATGACGATATTAACGACGATATTAACGACGATAATAACGACGTTAAAAACGACGATAAAAAGAAGATAATGACAATAATAACGACGATATTATCGATGATATTTATGACGATAACAACGTAGATAATGACGATAATAACGACGACATTAACGACGATGATTATGACAAAATAACGACGATATTAACGACGATAATTATGAGGATGATAAGGACGATAACAACGATGATAACGACGATATTAACGACGATAATAACGACGTTAAAAACGACGATAAAAAGAAGATAATGACAATAATAACGACGATATTATCGATGATATTTATGACGATAACAACGTAGATAATGACGAAATAACGACGACATTAACGACGATGATTATGACAAAATAACGACGATATTAACGACGATAATTATGAGGATAATAAGGACGATAACAACGATGATAATGACGATATTAACGACGATATTAACGACGATAATAACGACGTTAATAACGACGATAAAAAGAAGATAATGACAATAATAACGACGATATTATCGATGATATTTATGACGATAACAACGTAGATAATGACGATAATAACGACGACATTAACGACGATGATTATGACAAAATAACGACGATATTAACGACGATAATTATGAGGATAATAAGGACGATAACAACGATGATAATGACGATATTAACGACGATATTAACGACGATAATAACGACGATATTAACGACGATAATAAAGACAATAAAAAGAAGATAATGACAATAATAACGACGATATTAACGATAATATTTATGACGATAACAACGTAGATAATGACGATAATAACGACGACATTAACGACGATGATTATGACAAAATAACGACGATATTAACGACGATAATTATGAGGATGATAAGGACGATAACAACGATGATAATGACGATAATAACGACGACATTAGCGACGATGTTTATGACAAAATAACGACGATATTAACGACGATAATTATGAGGATAATAAGGACGATAACAACGATTATAATGACGATATTAACGACGATATTAACGACGATAATAACGACGTTAAAAACGACGATAAAAAGAAGATAATGACAATAATAACGACGATATTATCGATGATATTTATGACGATAACAACGATGATAATGACGATAATAACGACGACATTAACGACGATGTTTATGACAAAATAACGACGATATTAACGACGATAATTATGAGGATAATAAGGACGATAACAACGATTATAATGACGATATTAACGACGATATTAACGACGATAATAACGACGTTAAAAACGACGATAAAAAGAAGATAATGACAATAATAACGACGATATTATCGATGATATTTATGACGATAACAACGATGATAATGACGATAATAACGACGACATTAACGACGATGTTTATGACAAAATAACGACGATATTAACGACGATAATTATGAGGATAATAAGGACGATAACAACGATTATAATGACGATATTAACGACGATATTAACGACGATAATAACGACGTTAAAAACGACGATAAAAAGAAGATAATGACAATAATAACGACGATATTATCGATGATATTTATGACGATAACAACGTAGATAATGACGATAATAACGACGACATTAACGACGATGATTATGACAAAATAACGACGATATTAACGACGATAATTATGAGGATGATAAGGACGATAACAACGATGATAATGACGATATTAACGACGATATTAACGACGATAATAACGACGTTAATAACGACGATAAAAAGAAGATAATGACAATAATAACGACGATATTATCGATGATATTTATGACGATAACAACGTAGATAATGACGATAATAACGACGACATTAACGACGATGATTATGACAAAATAACGACGATATTAACGACGATAATTATGAGGATGATAAGGACGATAACAACGATTATAATGACGATATTAACGACGATATTAACGACGATAATAACGACGTTAAAAACGACGATAAAAAGAAGATAATGACAATAATAACGACGATATTATCGATGATATTTATGACGATAACAACGTAGATAATGACGATAATAACGACGACATTAACGACGATGATTATGACAAAATAACGACGATATTAACGACGATAATTATGAGGATGATAAGGACGATAACAACGATGATAATGACGATAATAACGACGACATTAGCGACGATGTTTATGACAAAATAACGACGATATTAACGACGATAATTATGAGGATGATAAGGACGATAACAACGATGATAATGACGATATTAACGACGACATTAACGACGAAGATTATGACAAAATAACGACGATATTATCGACGATAATTATGAGGATAATAAGGACGATAACAACGATGATAATGACGATATTAACGACGATAATAACGACGATATTAACGACGATAATAACGACGTTAATAACGACGATAAAAAGAAGATAATGACAATAATAACGACGATATTATCGATGATATTTATGACGATAACAACGTAGATAATGACGATAATAACGACGACATTAACGACGATGATTATGACAAAATAACGACGATATTATCGACGATAATTATGAGGATAATAAGGACGATAACAACGATGATAATGACGATATTAACGACGATATTAACGACGATAATAACGACGATATTAACGACGATAATAAAGACAATAAAAAGAAGATAATGACAATAATAACGACGATATTAAAGATAATAATTATGTCGATAACAACGTAGATAATGACGATAATAACGACGACATTAACGACGATGATTATGACAAAATAACGATGATATTAACGACGATAATTATGAGGATGATAAGGACGATAACAACGATGATAATGACGATATTAACGACGATATTAACGACGATAATAACGACGTTAATAACGACGATAAAAAGAAGATAATGACAATAATAACGACGATATTATCGATGTTATTTATGACGATAACAACGTAGATAATGACGATAATAACGACGACATTAACGACGACGATTATGACAAAATAACGACGATATTAACGACGATAATTATGAGGATAATAAGGACGATAACAACGATGATAATGACGATATTAACGACGATATTAACGACGATAATAACGACGATATTAACGACGATAATAAAGACAATAAAAAGCAGATAATGACAATAATAACGACGATATTAAAGATAATATTTATGACGATAACAACGTAGATAATGACGATAATAACGACGACATTAACGACGATGATTATGACAAAATAACGACGATATTAACGACGATAATTATGAGGATGATAAGGACGATAACAACGATGATAATGACGATAATAACGACGACATTAGCGACGATGTTTATGACAAAATAACGACGATATTAACGACGATAATTATGAGGATAATAAGGACGATAACAACGATTATAATGACGATATTAACGACGATATTAACGACGATAATAACGACGTTAAAAACGACGATAAAAAGAAGATAATGACAATAATAACGACGATATTATCGATGATATTTATGACGATAACAACGTAGATAATGACGATAATAACGACGACATTAACGACGATGATTATGACAAAATAACGACGATATTAACGACGATAATTATGAGGATGATAAGGACGATAACAACGATGATAATGACGATATTAACGACGATATTAACGACGATAATAACGACGTTAATAACGACGATAAAAAGAAGATAATGACAATAATAACGACGATATTATCGATGATATTTATGACGATAACAACGTAGATAATGACGATAATAACGACGACATTAACGACGATGATTATGACAAAATAACGACGATATTAACGACGATAATTATGAGGATGATAAGGACGATAACAACGATTATAATGACGATATTAACGACGATATTAACGACGATAATAACGACGTTAAAAACGACGATAAAAAGAAGATAATGACAATAATAACGACGATATTATCGATGATATTTATGACGATAACAACGTAGATAATGACGATAATAACGACGACATTAACGACGATGATTATGACAAAATAACGACGATATTAACGACGATAATTATGAGGATGATAAGGACGATAACAACGATGATAATGACGATATTAACGACGATATTAACGACGATAATAACGACGTTAATAACGACGATAAAAAGAAGATAATGACAATAATAACGACGATATTATCGATGATATTTATGACGATAACAACGTAGATAATGACGATAATAACGACGACATTAACGACGATGATTATGACAAAATAACGACGATATTAACGACGATAATTATGAGGATAATAAGGACGATAACAACGATGATAATGACGATATTAACGACGATATTAACGACGATAATAACGACGATATTAACGACGATAATAAAGACAATAAAAAGAAGATAATGACAATAATAACGACGATATTAACGATAATATTTATGACGATAACAACGTAGATAATGACGATAATAACGACGACATTAACGACGATGATTATGACAAAATAACGACGATATTATCGACGATAATTATGAGGATAATAAGGACGATAACAACGATGATAATGACGATATTAACGACGATATTAACGACGATAATAACGACGATATTAACGACGATAATAAAGACAATAAAAAGAAGATAATGACAATAATAACGACGATATTAAAGATAATATTTATGTCGATAACAACGTAGATAATGACGATAATAACGACGACATTAACGACGATGATTATGACAAAATAACGACGATATTAACGACGATAATTATGAGGATGATAATGACGATATTAACGACGATATTAACGACGATAATAACGACGTTAATAACGACGATAAAAAGAAAATAATGACAATAATAACGACGATATTATCGATGTTATTTATGACGATAACAACGTAGATAATGATGATAATAACGACGACATCAACGACGACGATTATGACAAAATAACGACGATATTAACGACGATAATTATGAGGATAATAAGGACGATAACAACGATGATAATGACGATATTAACGACGATATTAACGACGATAATAACGACGATATTAACGACGATAATAAAGACAATAAAAAGAAGATAATGACAATAATAACGACGATATTAAAGATAATATTTATGACGATAACAACGTAGATAATGACGATAATAACGACGACATTAACGACGATGATTATGACAAAATAACGACGATATTAACGACGATAATTATGAGGATGATAAGGACGATAACAACGATGATAATGACGATAATAACGACGACATTAGCGACGATGTTTATGACAAAATAACGACGATATTAACGACGATAATTATGAGGATAATAAGGACGATAACAACGATTATAATGACGATATTAACGACGATATTAACGACGATAATAACGACGTTAAAAACGACGATAAAAAGAAGATAATGACAATAATAACGACGATATTATCGATGATATTTATGACGATAACAACGTAGATAATGACGATAATAACGACGACATTAACGACGATGATTATGACAAAATAACGACGATATTAACGACGATAATTATGAGGATAATAAGGACGATAACAACGATGATAATGACGATATTAACGACGATATTAACGACGATAATAACGACGTTAATAACGACGATAAAAAGAAGATAATGACAATAATAACGACGATATTATCGATGATATTTATGACGATAACAACGTAGATAATGACGATAATAACGACGACATTAACGACGATGATTATGACAAAATAACGACGATATTAACGACGATAATTATGAGGATGATAAGGACGATAACAACGATGATAACGACGATATTAACGACGATAATAACGACGTTAAAAACGACGATAAAAAGATGATAATGACAATAATAACGACGATATTATCGATGATATTTATGACGATAACAACGTAGATAATGACGATAATAACGACGACATTAACGACGATGATTATGACAAAATAACGACGATATTAACGACGATAATTATGAGGATAATAAGGACGATAACAACGATGATAATGACGATATTAACGACGATATTAACGACGATAATAACGACGTTAATAACGACGATAAAAAGAAGATAATGACAATAATAACGACGATAATATCGATGATATTTATGACGATAACAACGTAGATAATGACGATAATAACGACGACATTAACGACGATGATTATGACAAAATAACGACGATATTAACGACGATAATTATGAGGATAATAAGGACGATAACAACGATGATAATGACGATATTAACGACGATATTAACGACGATAATAACGACGATATTAACGACGATAATAAAGACAATAAAAAGAAGATAATGACAATAATAACGACGATATTAAAGATAATAATTATGTCGATAACAACGTAGATAATGACGATAATAACGACGACATTAACGACGATGATTATGACAAAATAACGATGATATTAACGACGATAATTATGAGGATGATAAGGACGATAACAACGATGATAATGACGATATTAACGACGATATTAACGACGATAATAACGACGTTAATAACGACGATAAAAAGAAGATAATGACAATAATAACGACGATATTATCGATGTTATTTATGACGATAACAACGTAGATAATGACGATAATAACGACGACATTAACGACGACGATTATGACAAAATAACGACGATATTAACGACGATAATTATGAGGATAATAAGGACGATAACAACGATGATAATGACGATATTAACGACGATATTAACGACGATAATAACGACGATATTAACGACGATAATAAAGACAATAAAAAGAAGATAATGACAATAATAACGACGATATTAAAGATAATATTTATGACGATAACAACGTAGATAATGACGATAATAACGACGACATTAACGACGATGATTATGACAAAATAACGACGATATTAACGACGATAATTATGAGGATGATAAGGACGATAACAACGATGATAATGACGATAATAACGACGACATTAGCGACGATGTTTATGACAAAATAACGACGATATTAACGACGATAATTATGAGGATAATAAGGACGATAACAACGATTATAATGACGATATTAACGACGATATTAACGACGATAATAACGACGTTAAAAACGACGATAAAAAGAAGATAATGACAATAATAACGACGATATTATCGATGATATTTATGACGATAACAACGTAGATAATGACGATAATAACGACGACATTAACGACGATGATTATGACAAAATAACGACGATATTAACGACGATAATTATGAGGATGATAAGGACGATAACAACGATGATAATGACGATATTAACGACGATATTAACGACGATAATAACGACGTTAATAACGACGATAAAAAGAAGATAATGACAATAATAACGACGATATTATCGATGATATTTATGACGATAACAACGTAGATAATGACGATAATAACGACGACATTAACGACGATGATTATGACAAAATAACGACGATATTAACGACGATAATTATGAGGATGATAAGGACGATAACAACGATTATAATGACGATATTAACGACGATATTAACGACGATAATAACGACGTTAAAAACGACGATAAAAAGAAGATAATGACAATAATAACGACGATATTATCGATGATATTTATGACGATAACAACGTAGATAATGACGATAATAACGACGACATTAACGACGATGATTATGACAAAATAACGACGATATTAACGACGATAATTATGAGGATGATAAGGACGATAACAACGATGATAATGACGATATTAACGACGATATTAACGACGATAATAACGACGTTAATAACGACGATAAAAAGAAGATAATGACAATAATAACGACGATATTATCGATGATATTTATGACGATAACAACGTAGATAATGACGATAATAACGACGACATTAACGACGATGATTATGACAAAATAACGACGATATTAACGACGATAATTATGAGGATAATAAGGACGATAACAACGATGATAATGACGATATTAACGACGATATTAACGACGATAATAACGACGATATTAACGACGATAATAAAGACAATAAAAAGAAGATAATGACAATAATAACGACGATATTAACGATAATATTTATGACGATAACAACGTAGATAATGACGATAATAACGACGACATTAACGACGATGATTATGACAAAATAACGACGATATTATCGACGATAATTATGAGGATAATAAGGACGATAACAACGATGATAATGACGATATTAACGACGATATTAACGACGATAATAACGACGATATTAACGACGATAATAAAGACAATAAAAAGAAGATAATGACAATAATAACGACGATATTAAAGATAATATTTATGTCGATAACAACGTAGATAATGACGATAATAACGACGACATTAACGACGATGATTATGACAAAATAACGACGATATTAACGACGATAATTATGAGGATGATAAGGACGATAACAACGATGATAATGACGATATTAACGACGATATTAACGATGATAATAACGACGTTAATAACGACGATAAAAAGAAGATAATGACAATAATAACGACGATATTATCGATGTTATTTATGACGATAACAACGTAGATAATGACGATAATAACGACGACATCAACGACGACGATTATGACAAAATAACGACGATATTAACGACGATAATTATGAGGATAATAAGGACGATAACAACGATGATAATGACGATATTAACGACGATATTAACGACGATAATAACGACGATATTAACGACGATAATAAAGACAATAAAAAGAAGATAATGACAATAATAAAGACGATATTAAAGATAATATTTATGACGATAACAACGTAGATAATGACGATAATAACGACGACATTAACGACGATGATTATGACAAAATAACGACGATATTAACGACGATAATTATGAGGATGATAAGGACGATAACAACGATGATAATGACGATAATAACGACGACATTAGCGACGATGTTTATGACAAAATAACGACGATATTAACGACGATAATTATGAGGATAATAAGGACGATAACAACGATTATAATGACGATATTAACGACGATATTAACGACGATAATAACGACGTTAAAAACGACGATAAAAAGAAGATAATGACAATAATAACGACGATATTATCGATGATATTTATGACGATAACAACGTAGATAATGACGATAATAACGACGACATTAACGACGATGATTATGACAAAATAACGACGATATTAACGACGATAATTATGAGGATAATAAGGACGATAACAACGATGATAATGACGATATTAACGACGATATTAACGACGATAATAACGACGTTAATAACGACGATAAAAAGAAGATAATGACAATAATAACGACGATATTATCGATGATATTTATGACGATAACAACGTAGATAATGACGATAATAACGACGACATTAACGACGATGATTATGACAAAATAACGACGATATTAACGACGATAATTATGAGGATAATAAGGACGATAACAACGATGATAATGACGATATTAACGACGATATTAACGACGATAATAACGACGATATTAACGACGATAATAAAGACAATAAAAAGAAGATAATGACAATAATAACGACGATATTAACGATAATATTTATGACGATAACAACGTAGATAATGACGATAATAACGACGACATTAACGACGATGATTATGACAAAATAACGACGATATTAACGACGATAATTATGAGGATGATAAGGACGATAACAACGATGATAATGACGATAATAACGACGACATTAGCGACGATGTTTATGACAAAATAACGACGATATTAACGACGATAATTATGAGGATAATAAGGACGATAACAACGATTATAATGACAATATTAACGACGATATTAACGACGATAATAACGACGTTAAAAACGACGATAAAAAGAAGATAATGACAATAATAACGACGATATTATCGATGATATTTATGACGATAACAACGTAGATAATGACGATAATAACGACGACATTAACGACGATGATTATGACAAAATAACGACGATATTAACGACGATAATTATGAGGATGATAAGGACGATAACAACGATGATAATGACGATATTAACGCCGATATTAACGACGATAATAACGACGTTAATAACGACGATAAAAAGAAGATAATGACAATAATAACGACGATATTATCGATGATATTTATGACGATAACAACGTAGATAATGACGATAATAACGACGACATTAACGACGATGATTATGACAAAATAACGACGATATTAACGACGATAATTATGAGGATGATAAGGACGATAACAACGATTATAATGACGATATTAACGACGATATTAACGACGATAATAACGACGTTAAAAACGACGATAAAAAGAAGATAATGACAATAATAACGACGATATTATCGATGATATTTATGACGATAACAACGTAGATAATGACGATAATAACGACGACATTAACGACGATGATTATGACAAAATAACGACGATATTAACGACGATAATTATGAGGATGATAAGGACGATAACAACGATGATAATGACGATATTAACGACGATATTAACGACGATAATAACGACGATATTAACGACGATAATAAAGACAATAAAAAGAAGATAATGACAATAATAACGACGATATTAAAGATAATATTTATGACGATAACAACGTAGATAATGACGATAATAACGACGACATTAACGACGATGATTATGACAAAATAACGACGATATTAACGACGATAATTATGAGGATGATAAGGACGATAACAACGATGATAATGACGATAATAACGACGACATTAACGACGATGTTTATGACAAAATAACGACGATATTAACGACGATAATTATGAGGATAATAAGGACGATAACAACGATTATAATGACGATATTAACGACGATATTAACGACGATAATAACGACGTTAAAAACGACGATAAAAAGAAGATAATGACAATAATAACGACGATATTATCGATGATATTTATGACGATAACAACGTAGATAATGACGATAATAACGACGACATTAACGACGATGATTATGACAAAATAACGACGATATTAACGACGATAATTATGAGGATGATAAGGACGATAACAACGATGATAATGACGATATTAACGACGATATTAACGACGATAATAACGACGTTAATAACGACGATAAAAAGAATATAATGACAATAATAACGACGATATTATCGATGATATTTATGACGATAACAACGTAGATAATGACGATAATAACGACGACATTAACGACGATGATTATGACAAAATAACGACGATATTATCGACGATAATTATGAGGATAATAAGGACGATAACAACGATGATAATGACGATATTAACGACGATATTAACGACGATAATAACGACGTTAAAAACGACGATAAAAAGAAGATAATGACAATAATAACGACGATATTATCGATGATATTTATGACGATAACAACGTAGATAATGACGATAATAACGACGACATTAACGACGATGATTATGACAAAATAACGACGATATTAACGACGATAATTATGAGGATGATAAGGACGATAACAACGATGATAACGACGATATTAACGACGATAATAACGACGTTAATAACGACGATAAAAAGAAGATAATGACAATAATAACGACGATATTATCGATGTTATTTATGACGATAACAACGTAGATAATGACGATAATAACGACGACATTAACGACGACGATTATGACAAAATAACGACGATATTAACGACGATAATTATGAGGATAATAAGGACGATAACAACGATGATAATGACGATATTAACGACGATATTAACGACGATAATAACGACGATATTAACGACGATAATAAAGACAATAAAAAGAAGATAATGACAATAATAACGACGATATTAAAGATAATATTTATGACGATAACAACGTAGATAATGACGATAATAACGACGACATTAACGACGATGATTATGACAAAATAACGACGATATTAACGACGATAATTATGAGGATGATAAGGACGATAACAACGATGATAATGACGATAATAACGACGACATTAGCGACGATGTTTATGACAAAATAACGACGATATTAACGACGATAATTATGAGGATAATAAGGACGATAACAACGATTATAATGACGATATTAACGACGATATTAACGACGATAATAACGACGTTAAAAACGACGATAAAAAGAAGATAATGACAATAATAACGACGATATTATCGATGATATTTATGACGATAACAACGTAGATAATGACGATAATAACGACGACATTAACGACGACGATTATGACAAAATAACGACGATATTAACGACGATAATTATGAGGATAATAAGGACGATAACAACGATGATAATGACGATATTAACGACGATATTAACGACGATAATAACGACGATATTAACGACGATAATAAAGACAATAAAAAGAAGATAATGACAATAATAACGACGATATTAAAGATAATATTTATGACGATAACAACGTAGATAATGACGATAATAACGACGACATTAACGACGATGATTATGACAAAATAACGACGATAATTATGAGGATGATAAGGACGATAACAACGATGATAATGACGATAATAACGACGACATTAGCGACGATGTTTATGACAAAATAACGACGATATTAACGACGATAATTATGAGGATAATAAGGACGATAACAACGATTATAATGACGATATTAACGACGATATTAACGACGATAATAACGACGTTAAAAACGACGATAAAAAGAAGATAATGACAATAATAACGACGATATTATCGATGATATTTATGACGATAACAACGTAGATAATGACGATAATAACGACGACATTAACGACGATGATTATGACAAAATAACGACGATATTAACGACGATAATTATGAGGATGATAAGGACGATAACAACGATGATAATGACGATAATAACGACGACATTAACGACGATGATTGTGACAAAATAACGACGATATTAACGACGATAATTATGAGGATAATAAGGACGATAACAACGATGATAATGACGATATTAACGACGATAATAACGACGATATTAACGACGATAATAACGTCGATAAAAAGAAGATAATGACAATAATAACGACGATATTAACGATGATAATTATGACGATAACAACGAAGATAATGACGATAATAACGACTACATTATCGTCGATGATTATGACAAAATAACGACGATATTAACGACGATAATTATGAGGATGATAAGGATGATAACAACGATGATAATGACGATAATAACGACGACATTAACGACGATGTTTATGACAAAATAACGACGATATTAACAACGATAATTATGAGGATAATAAGGACGATAACAACGATTATAATGACGATATTAACGACGATATTAACGACGATAATAACGACGTTAAAAACGACGATAAAAAGAAGATAATGACAATAATAACGACGATATTATCGATGATATTTATGACGATAACAACGTAGATAATGACGATAATAACGACGACATTAACGACGATGATTATGACAAAATAACGACGATATTAACGACGATAATTATGAGGATGATAAGGACGATAACAACGATTATAATGACGATATTAACGACGATATTAATGACGATAATAACGACGTTAAAAACGACGATAAAAAGAAGATAATGACAATAATAACGACGATATTATCGATGATATTAATGACGATAACAACGTAGATAATGACGATAATAACGACGACATTAACGACGATGATTATGACAAAATAACGACGATATTAACGACGATAATTATGAGGATGATAAGGACGATAACAACGATGATAATGACGATATTAACGACGATATTAACGACGATAATAACGACGTTAATAACGACGATAAAAAGAAGATAATGACAATAATAACGACGATATTATCGATGATATTTATGACGATAACAACGTAGATAATGACGATAATAACGACGACATTAACGACGATGATTATGACAAAATAACGACGATATTAACGACGATAATTATGAGGATGATAAGGACGATAACAACGATTATAATGACGATATTAACGACGATATTAACGACGATAATAACGACGTTAAAAACGACGATAAAAAGAAGATAATGACAATAATAACGACGATATTATCGATGATATTTATGACGATAACAACGTAGATAATGACGATAATAACGACGACATTAACGACGATGATTATGACAAAATAACGACGATATTATCGACGATAATTATGAGGATAATAAGGACGATAACAACGATGATAATGACGATATTAACGACGATATTAACGACGATAATAACGACGATATTAACGACGATAATAAAGACAATAAAAAGAAGATAATGACAATAATAACGACGATATTATCGATGATATTTATGACGATAACAACGTAGATAATGACGATAATAACGACGACATTAACGACGATGATTATGACAAAATAACGACGATATTATCGACGATAATTATGAGGATAATAAGGACGATAACAACGATGATAATGACGATATTAACGACGATATTAACGACGATAATAACGACGTTAATAACGACGATAAAAAGAAGATAATGACAATAATAACGACGATATTATCGATGTTATTTATGACGATAACAACGTAGATAATGACGATAATAACGACGACATTAACGACGACGATTATGACAAAATAACGACGATATTAACGACGATAATTATGAGGATAATAAGGACGATAACAACGATGATCATGACGATATTAACGACGATATTAACGACGATATTAACGACGATAATAACGACGTTAAAAACGACGATAAAAAGAAGATAATGACAATAATAACGACGATATTATCGATGATATTTATGACGATAACAACGTAGATAATGACGATAATAACGACGACATTAACGACGATGATTATGACAAAATAACGACGATATTAACGACGATAATTATGAGGATGATAAGGACGATAACAACGATGATAATGACGATATTAACGACGATATTAACGACGATAATAACGACGTTAATAACGACGATAAAAAGAAGATAATGACAATAATAACGACGATATTATCGATGATATTTATGACGATAACAACGTAGATAATGACGATAATAACGACGACATTAACGACGATGATTATGACAAAATAACGACGATATTAACGACGATAATTATGAGGATGATAAGGACGATAACATCGATTATAATGACGATATTAACGACGATATTAACCACGATAATAACGACGTTAAAAACGACGATAAAAAGAAGATAATGACAATAATAACGACGATATTATCGATGATATTTATGACGATAACAACGTAGATAATGACGATAATAACGACGACATTAACGACGATGATTATGACAAAATAACGACGATATTAACGACGATAATTATGAGGATGATAAGGACGATAACAACGATTATAATGACGATATTAACGACGATATTAACGACGATAATAACGACGTTAAAAACGACGATAAAAAGAAGATAATGACAATAATAACGACGATATTATCGATGATATTTATGACGATAACAACGTAGATAATGACGATAATAACGACGACATTAACGACGATGATTATGACAAAATAACGACGATATTAACGACGATAATTATGAGGATGATAAGGACGATAACAACGATGATAATGACGATATTAACGACGATATTAACGACGATAATAACGACGTTAATAACGACGATAAAAAGAAGATAATGACAATAATAACGACGATATTATCGATGATATTTATGACGATAACAACGTAGATAATGACGATAATAACGACGACATTAACGACGATGATTATGACAAAATAACGACGATATTAACGACGATAATTATGAGGATGATAAGGACGATAACAACGATTATAATGACGATATTAACGACGATATTAACGACGATAATAACGACGTTAAAAACGACGATAAAAAGAAGATAATGACAATAATAACGACGATATTATCGATGATATTTATGACGATAACAACGTAGATAATGACGATAATAACGACGACATTAACGACGATGATTATGACAAAATAACGACGATATTATCGACGATAATTATGAGGATAATAAGGACGATAACAACGATGATAATGACGATATTAACGACGATATTAACGACGATAATAACGACGATATTAACGACGATAATAAAGACAATAAAAAGAAGATAATGACAATAATAACGACGATATTAAAGATAATATTTATGTCGATAACAACGTAGATAATGACGATAATAACGACGACATTAACGACGATGATTATGACAAAATTACGACGATATTAACGACGATAATTATGAGGATGATAAGGACGATAACAACGATGATAATGACGATATTAACGACGATATTAACGACGATAATAACGAAGTTAATAACGACGATAAAAAGAAGATAATGACAATAATAACGACGATATTATCGATGTTATTTATGACGATAACAACGTAGATAATGACGATAATAACGACGACATTAACGACGACGATTATGACAAAATAACGACGATATTAACGACGATAATTATGAGGATAATAAGGACGATAACAACGATGATCATGACGATATTAACGACGATATTAACGACGATAATAACGACGATATTAACGACGATAATAAAGACAATAAAAAGAAGATAATGACAATAATAACGACGATATTAAAGATAATATTTATGACGATAACAACGTAGATAATGACGATAATAACGACGACATTAACGACGATGATTATGACAAAATAACGACGATATTAACGACGATAATTATGAGGATGATAAGGACGATAACAACGATGATAATGACGATAATAACGACGACATTAGCGACGATGTTTATGACAAAATAACGACGATATTAACGACGATAATTATGAGGATAATAAGGACGATAACAACGATTATAATGACGATATTAACGACGATATTAACGACGATAATAACGACGTTAAAAACGACGATAAAAAGAAGATAATGACAATAATAACGACGATATTATCGATGATATTTATGACGATAACAACGTAGATAATGACGATAATAACGACGACATTAACGACGATGATTATGACAAAATAACGACGATATTAACGACGATAATTATGAGGATGATAAGGACGATAACAACGATGATAATGACGATAATAACGACGACATTAACGACGATGATTGTGACAAAATAACGACGATATTAACGACGATAATTATGAGGATAATAAGGACGATAACAACGATGATAATGACGATATTAACGACGATAATAACGACGATATTAACGACGATAATAACGTCGATAAAAAGAAGATAATGACAATAATAACGACGATATTAACGATGATAATTATGACGATAACAACGAAGATAATGACGATAATAACGACGACATTATCGTCGATGATTATGACAAAATAACGACGATATTAACGACGATAATTATGAGGATGATAAGGATGATAACAACGTAGATAATGACGATAATAACGACGACATTAACGACGATGATTATGACAAAATAACGACGATATTAACGACGATAATTATGAGGATAATAAGGACGATAACAACGATGATAATGACGATATTAACGACGATATTAACGACGATAATAACGACGATATTAACGACGATAATAAAGACAATAAAAAGAAGATAATGACAATAATAACGACGATATTAAAGATAATATTTATGTCGATAACAACGTAGATAATGACGATAATAACGACGACATTAACGACGATGATTATGACAAAATAACGACGATATTAACGACGATAATTATGAGGATGATAAGGACGATAACAACGATGATAATGACGATATTAACGACGATATTAACGACGATAATAACGACGTTAATAACGACGATAAAAAGAAGATAATGACAATAATAACGACGATATTATCGATGTTATTTATGACGATAACAACGTAGATAATGACGATAATAACGACGACATTAACGACGATGATTGTGACAAAATAACGACGATATTAACGACGATAATTATGAGGATAATAAGGACGATAACAACGATTATAATGACGATATTAACGACGATATTAACGACGATAATAACGACGTTAAAAACTACGATAAAAAGAAGATAATGACAATAATAACGACGATATTATCGATGATATTTATGACGATAACAACGTAGATAATGACGATAATAACGACGACATTAACGACGATGATTATGACAAAATAACGACGATATTAACGACGATAATTGTGAGGATGATAAGGACGATAACAACGATGATAATGACGATATTAACGACGATATTAACGACGATAATAACGACGTTAATAACGACGATAAAAAGAAGATAATGACAATAATAACGACGATATTATCGATGATATTTATGACGATAACAACGTAGATAATGACGATAATAACGACGACATTAACGACGATGATTATGACAAAATAACGACGATATTAACGACGATAATTATGAGGATGATAAGGACGATAACATCGATTATAATGACGATATTAACGACGATATTAACCACGATAATAACGACGTTAAAAACGACGATAAAAAGAAGATAATGACAATAATAACGACGATATTATCGATGATATTTATGACGATAACAACGTAGATAATGACGATAATAACGACGACATTAACGACGATGATTATGACAAAATAACGACGATATTAACGACGATAATTATGAGGATGATAAGGACGATAACAACGATTATAATGACGATATTAACGACGATATTAACGACGATAATAACGACGTTAAAAACGACGATAAAAAGAAGATAATGACAATAATAACGACGATATTATCGATGATATTTATGACGATAACAACGTAGATAATGACGATAATAACGACGACATTAACGACGATGATTATGACAAAATAACGACGATATTAACGACGATAATTATGAGGATGATAAGGACGATAACAACGATGATAATGACGATATTAACGACGATATGAACGACGATAATAACGACGTTAATAACGACGATAAAAAGAAGATAATGACAATAATAACGACGATATTATCGATGATATTTATGACGATAACAACGTAGATAATGACGATAATAACGACGACATTAACGACGATGATTATGACAAAATAACGACGATATTAACGACGATAATTATGAGGATGATAAGGACGATAACAACGATTATAATGACGATATTAACGACGATATTAACGACGATAATAACGACGTTAAAAACGACGATAAAAAGAAGATAATGACAATAATAACGACGATATTATCGATGATATTTATGACGATAACAACGTAGATAATGACGATAATAACGACGACATTAACGACGATGATTATGACAAAATAACGACGATATTATCGACGATAATTATGAGGATAATAAGGACGATAACAACGATGATAATGACGATATTAACGACGATATTAACGACGATAATAACGACGATATTAACGACGATAATAAAGACAATAAAAAGAAGATAATGACAATAATAACGACGATATTAAAGATAATATTTATGTCGATAACAACGTAGATAATGACGATAATAACGACGACATTAACGACGATGATTATGACAGAATAACGACGATATTAACGACGATAATTATGAGGATGATAAGGACGATAACAACGATGATAATGACGATATTAACGACGATATTAACGACGATAATAACGAAGTTAATAACGACGATAAAAAGAAGATAATGACAATAATAACGACGATATTATCGATGTTATTTATGACGATAACAACGTAGATAATGACGATAATAACGACGACATTAACGACGACGATTATGACAAAATAACGACGATATTAACGACGATAATTATGAGGATAATAAGGACGATAACAACGATGATCATGACGATATTAACGACGATATTAACGACGATAATAACGACGATATTAACGACGATAATAAAGACAATAAAAAGAAGATAATGACAATAATAACGACGATATTAAAGATAATATTTATGACGATAACAACGTAGATAATGACGATAATAACGACGACATTAACGACGATGATTATGACAAAATAACGACGATATTAACGACGATAATTATGAGGATGATAAGGACGATAACAACGATGATAATGACGATAATAACGACGACATTAGCGACGATGTTTATGACAAAATAACGACGATATTAACGACGATAATTATGAGGATAATAAGGACGATAACAACGATTATAATGACGATATTAACGACGATATTAACGACGATAATAACGACGTTAAAAACGACGATAAAAAGAAGATAATGACAATAATAACGACGATATTATCGATGATATTTATGACGATAACAACGTAGATAATGACGATAATAACGACGACATTAACGACGATGATTATGACAAAATAACGACGATATTAACGACGATAATTATGAGGATGATAAGGACGATAACAACGATGATAATGACGATAATAACGACGACATTAACGACGATGATTGTGACAAAATAACGACGATATTAACGACGATAATTATGAGGATAATAAGGACGATAACAACGATGATAATGACGATATTAACGACGATAATAACGACGATATTAACGACGATAATAACGTCGATAAAAAGAAGATAATGACAATAATAACGACGATATTAACGATGATAATTATGACGATAACAACGAAGATAATGACGATAATAACGACGACATTATCGTCGATGATTATGACAAAATAACGACGATATTAACGACGATAATTATGAGGATGATAAGGATGATAACAACGTAGATAATGACGATAATAACGACGACATTAACGACGATGATTATGACAAAATAACGACGATATTAACGACGATAATTATGAGGATAATAAGGACGATAACAACGATGATAATGACGATATTAACGACGATATTAACGACGATAATAACGACGATATTAACGACGATAATAAAGACAATAAAAAGAAGATAATGACAATAATAACGACGATATTAAAGATAATATTTATGTCGATAACAACGTAGATAATGACGATAATAACGACGACATTAACGACGATGATTATGACAAAATAACGACGATATTAACGACGATAATTATGAGGATGATAAGGACGATAACAACGATGATAATGACGATATTAACGACGATATTAACGACGATAATAACGACGTTAATAACGACGATAAAAAGAAGATAATGACAATAATAACGACGATATTATCGATGTTATTTATGACGATAACAACGTAGATAATGACGATAATAACGACGACATTAACGACGACGATTATGACAAAATAACGACGATATTAACGACGATAATTATGAGGATAATAAGGACGATAACAACGATGATCATGACGATATTAACGACGATATTAACGACGATAATAACGACGATATTAACGACGATAATAAAGACAATAAAAAGAAGATAATGACAATAATAACGACGATATTAAAGATAATATTTATGACGATAACAACGTAGATAATGACGATAATAACGACGACATTAACGACGATGATTATGACAAAATAACGACGATATTAACGACGATAATTATGAGGATGATAAGGACGATAACAACGATGATAATGACGATAATAACGACGACATTAGCGACGATGTTTATGACAAAGTAACGACGATATTAACGACGATAATTATGAGGATAATAAGGACGATAACAACGATTATAATGACGATATTAACGACGATATTAACGACGATAATAACGACGTTAAAAACGACGATAAAAAGAAGATAATGACAATAATAACGACGATATTATCGATGATATTTATGACGATAACAACGTAGATAATGACGATAATAACGACGACATTAACGACGATGATTATGACAAAATAACGACGATATTAACGACGATAATTATGAGGATGATAAGGACGATAACAACGATGATAATGACGATAATAACGACGACATTAACGACGATGTTTGTGACAAAATAACGACGATATTAACGACGATAATTATGAGGATAATAAGGACGATAACAACGATGATAATGACGATATTAACGACGATAATAACGACGATATTAACGACGATAATAACGTCGATAAAAAGAAGATAATGACAATAATAACGACGATATTAACGATGATAATTATGACGATAACAACGAAGATAATGACGATAATAACGACGACATTATCGTCGATGATTATGACAAAATAACGACGATATTAACGACGATAATTATGAGGATGATAAGGATGATAACAACGTAGATAATGACGATAATAACGACGACATTAACGACGATGATTATGACAAAATAACGACGATATTATCGACGATAATTATGAGGATAATAAGGACGATAACAACGATGATAATGACGATATTAACGACGATATTAACGACGATAATAACGACGATATTAACGACGATAATAAAGACAATAAAAAGAAGATAATGACAATAATAACGACGATATTAAAGATAATATTTATGTCGATAACAACGTAGATAATGACGATAATAACGACGACATTAACGACGATGATTATGACAAAATAACGACGATATTAACGACGATAATTATGAGGATGATAAGGACGATAACAACGATGATAATGACGATATTAACGACGATATTAACGACGATAATAACGACGTTAATAACGACGATAAAAAGAAGATAATGACAATAATAACGACGATATTATCGATGTTATTTATGACGATAACAACGTAGATAATGACGATAATAACGACGACATTAACGACGACGATTATGACAAAATAACGACGATATTAACGACGATAATTATGAGGATAATAAGGACGATAACAACGATGATCATGACGATATTAACGACGATATTAACGACGATAATAACGACGATATTAACGACGATAATAAAGACAATAAAAAGAAGATAATGACAATAATAACGACGATATTAAAGATAATATTTATGACGATAACAACGTAGATAATGACGATAATAACGACGACATTAACGACGATGATTATGACAAAATAACGACGATATTAACGACGATAATTATGAGGATGATAAGGACGATAACAACGATGATAATGACGATAATAACGACGACATTAGCGACGATGTTTATGACAAAATAACGACGATATTAACGACGATAATTATGAGGATAATAAGGACGATAACAACGATTATAATGACGATATTAACGACGATATTAACGACGATAATAACGACGTTAAAAACGACGATAAAAAGAAGATAATGACAATAATAACGACGATATTATCGATGATATTTATGACGATAACAACGTAGATAATGACGATAATAACGACGACATTAACGACGATGATTATGACAAAATAACGACGATATTAACGACGATAATTATGAGGATGATAAGGACGATAACAACGATGATAATGACGATATTAACGACGATATTAACGACGATAATAACGACGTTAATAACGACGATAAAAAGAAGATAATGACAATAATAACGACGATATTATCGATGATATTTATGACGATAACAACGTAGATAATGACGATAATAACGACGACATTAACGACGATGATTATGACAAAATAACGACGATATTAACGACGATAATTATGAGGATGATAAGGACGATAACAACGATTATAATGACGATATTAACGACGATATTAACGACGATAATAACGACGTTAAAAACGACGATAAAAAGAAGATAATGACAATAATAACGACGATATTATCGATGATATTTATGACGATAACAACGTAGATAATGACGATAATAACGACGACATTAACGACGATGATTATGACAAAATAACGACGATATTAACGACGATAATTATGAGGATAATAAGGACGATAACAACGATTATAATGACGATATTAACGACGATATTAACGACGATAATAACGACGTTAAAAACGACGATAAAAAGAAGATAATGACAATAATAACGACGATATTATCGATGATATTTATGACGATAACAACGTAGATAATGACGATAATAACGACGACATTAACGACGATGATTATGACAAAATAACGACGATATTAACGACGATAATTATGAGGATGATAAGGACGATAACAACGATGATAATGACGATAATAACGACGACATTAACGACGATGATTGTGACAAAATAACGACGATATTAACGACGATAATTATGAGGATAATAAGGACGATAACAACGATGATAATGACGTTATTAACGACGATAATAACGACGATATTAACGACGATAATAACGTCGATAAAAAGAAGATAATGACAATAATAACGACGATATTAACGATGATAATTATGACGATAACAACGAAGATAATGACGATAATAACGACGACATTATCGTCGATGATTATGACAAAATAACGACGATATTAACGACGATAATTATGAGGATGATAAGGATGATAACAACGATGATAATGACGATAATAACGACGACATTAACGACGATGTTTATGACAAAATAACGACGATATTAACAACGATAATTATGAGGATAATAAGGACGATAACAACGATTATAGTGACGATATTAACGACGATATTAACGACGATAATAACGACGTTAAAAACGACGATAAAAAGAAGATAATGACAATAATAACGACGATATTATCGATGATATTTATGACGATAACAACGTAGATAATGACGATAATAACGACGACATTAACGACGATGATTATGACAAAATAACGACGATATTAACGACGATAATTATGAGGATGATAAGGACGATAACAACGATTATAATGACGATATTAACGACGACATTAACGACGATGTTTATGACAAAATAACGACGATATTAACAACGATAATTATGAGGATAATAAAGACGATAACAACGATTATAATGACGATATTAACGACGATATTAACGACGATAATAACGACGTTAAAAACGACGATAAAAAGAAGATAATGACAATAATAACGACGATATTATCGATGATATTTATGACGATAACAACGTAGATAATGACGATAATAACGACGACATTAACGACGATGATTATGACAAAATAACGACGATATTAACGACGATAATTATGAGGATGATAAGGACGATAACAACGATTATAATGACGATATTAACGACGATATTAACGACGATAATAACGACGTTAAAAACGACGATAAAAAGAAGATAATGACAATAATAACGACGATATTATCGATGATATTTATGACGATAACAACGTAGATAATGACGATAATAAAGACGACATTAACGACGATGATTATGACAAAATAACGACGATATTAACGACGATAATTATGAGGATGATAAGGACGATAACAACGATGATAATGAAGATATTAACGACGATATTAACGACGATAATAACGACGTTAATAACGACGATAAAAAGAAGATAATGACAATAATAACGACGATATTATCGATGATATTTATGACGATAACAACGTAGATAATGACGATATTAACGACGACATTAACGACGATGATTATGACAAAATAACGACGATATTAACGACGATAATTATGAGGATGATAAGGACGATAACAACGATTCTAATGACGATATTAACGACGATATTAACGACGATAATAACGACGTTAAAAACGACGATAAAAAGAAGATAATGACAATAATAACGACGATATTATCGATGATATTTATGACGATAACAACGTAGATAATGACGATAATAACGACGACATTAACGACGATGATTATGACAAAATAACGACGATATTATCGACGATAATTATGAGGATAATAAGGACGATAACAACGATGATAATGACGATATTAACGACGATATTAACGACGATAATAACGACGATATTAACGACGATAATAACGACGATATTAACGACGATAATAAAGACAATAAAAAGAAGATAATGACAATAATAACGACGATATTAAAGATAATATTTATGTCGATAACAACGTAGATAATGACGATAATAACGACGACATTAACGACGATGATTATGACAAAATAACGACGATATTAACGACGATAATTATGAGGATGATAAGGACGATAACAACGATGATAATGACGATATTAACGACGATATTAACGACGATAATAACGACGTTAATAACGACGATAAAAAGAAGATAATGACAATAATAACGACGATATTATCGATGTTATTTATGACGATAACAACGTAGATAATGACGATAATAACGACGACATTAACGACGACGATTATGACAAAATAACGACGATATTAACGACGATAATTATGAGGATAATAAGGACGATAACAACGATGATCATGACGATATTAACGACGATATTAACGACGATAATAACGACGATATTAACGACGATAATAAAGACAATAAAAAGAAGATAATGACAATAATAACGACGATATTAAAGATAATATTTATGACGATAACAACGTAGATAATGACGATAATAACGACGACATTAACGACGATGATTATGACAAAATAACGACGATATTAACGACGATAATTATGAGGATGATAAGGACGATAACAACGATGATAATGACGATAATAACGACGACATTAGCGACGATGTTTATGACAAAATAACGACGATATTAACGACGATAATTATGAGGATAATAAGGACGATAACAACGATTATAATGACGATATTAACGACGATATTAACGACGATAATAACGACGTTAAAAACGACGATAAAAAGAAGATAATGACAATAATAACGACGATATTATCGATGATATTTATGACGATAACAACGTAGATAATGACGATAATAACGACGACATTAACGACGATGATTATGACAAAATAACGACGATATTAACGACGATAATTATGAGGATGATAAGGACGATAACAACGATGATAATGACGATATTAACGACGATATTAACGACGATAATAACGACGTTAATAACGACGATAAAAAGAAGATAATGACAATAATAACGACGATATTATCGATGATATTTATGACGATAACAACGTAGATAATGACGATAATAACGACGACATTAACGACGATGATTATGACAAAATAACGACGATATTAACGACGATAATTATGAGGATGATAAGGACGATAACAACGATTATAATGACGATATTAACGACGATATTAACGACGATAATAACGACGTTAAAAACGACGATAAAAAGAAGATAATGACAATAATAACGACGATATTATCGATGATATTTATGACGATAACAACGTAGATAATGACGATAATAACGACGACATTAACGACGATGATTATGACAAAATAACGACGATATTAACGACGATAATTATGAGGATAATAAGGACGATAACAACGATTATAATGACGATATTAACGACGATATTAACGACGATAATAACGACGTTAAAAACGACGATAAAAAGAAGATAATGACAATAATAACGACGATATTATCGATGATATTTATGACGATAACAACGTAGATAATGACGATAATAACGACGACATTAACGACGATGATTATGACAAAATAACGACGATATTAACGACGATAATTATGAGGATGATAAGGACGATAACAACGATGATAATGACGATAATAACGACGACATTAACGACGATGATTGTGACAAAATAACGACGATATTAACGACGATAATTATGAGGATAATAAGGACGATAACAACGATGATAATGACGTTATTATCGTCGTTAATAACGACGATATTAACGACGATAATAACGTCGATAAAAAGAAGATAATGACAATAATAACGACGATATTAACGATGATAATTATGACGATAACAACGAAGATAATGACGATAATAACGACGACATTATCGTCGATGATTATGACAAAATAACGACGATATTAACGACGATAATTATGAGGATGATAAGGATGATAACAACGATGATAATGACGATAATAACGACGACATTAACGACGATGTTTATGACAAAATAACGACGATATTAACAACGATAATTATGAGGATAATAAGGACGATAACAACGATTATAATGACGATATTAACGACGATATTAACGACGATAATAACGACGTTAAAAACGACGATAAAAAGAAGATAATGACAATAATAACGACGATATTATCGATGATATTTATGACGATAACAACGTAGATAATGACGATAATAACGACGACATTAACGACGATGATTATGACAAAATAACGACGATATTAACGACGATAATTATGAGGATGATAAGGACGATAACAACGATTATAATGACGATATTAATGACGATATTAACGACGATAATAACGACGTTAAAAACGACGATAAAAAGAAGATAATGACAATAATAACGACGATATTATCGATGATATTTATGACGATAACAACGTAGATAATGACGATAATAACGACGACATTAACGACGATGATTATGACAAAATAACGACGATATTAACGACGATAATTATGAGGATGATAAGGACGATAACAACGATGATAATGACGATATTAACGACGATATTAACGACGATAATAACGACGTTAATAACGACGATAAAAAGAAGATAATGACAATAATAACGACGATATTATCGATGATATTTATGACGATAACAACGTAGATAATGACGATAATAACGACGACATTAACGACGATGATTATGACAAAATAACGACGATATTAACGACGATAATTATGAGGATGATAAGGACGATAACAACGATTATAATGACGATATTAACGACGATATTAACGACGATAATAACGA
The DNA here is from genome assembly GCA_911387685.1 of Dolichovespula media. Taxonomy (NCBI): domain Eukaryota; kingdom Metazoa; phylum Arthropoda; class Insecta; order Hymenoptera; family Vespidae; genus Dolichovespula; species Dolichovespula media. Next base: position 168,001 of record CAJVQJ010000029.1, on the reverse strand, counting down.
CGTTAAAAACGACGATAAAAAGAAGATAATGACAATAATAACGACGATATTATCGATGATATTTATGACGATAACAACGTAGATAATGACGATAATAACGACGACATTAACGACGATGATTATGACAAAATAACGACGATATTATCGACGATAATTATGAGGATAATAAGGACGATAACAACGATGATAATGACGATATTAACGACGATATTAACGACGATAATAACGACGATATTAACGACGATAATAAAGACAATAAAAAGAAGATAATGACAATAATAACGACGATATTAAAGATAATATTTATGTCGATAACAACGTAGATAATGACGATAATAACGACGACATTAACGACGATGATTATGACAAAATAACGACGATATTAACGACGATAATTATGAGGATGATAAGGACGATAACAACGATGATAATGACGATATTAACGACGATATTAACGACGATAATAACGACGTTAATAACGACGATAAAAAGAAGATAATGACAATAATAACGACGATATTATCGATGTTATTTATGACGATAACAACGTAGATAATGACGATAATAACGACGACATTAACGACGACGATTATGACAAAATAACGACGATATTAACGACGATAATTATGAGGATAATAAGGACGATAATCACGATGATCATGACGATATTAACGACGATATTAACGACGATAATAACGACGATATTAACGACGATAATAAAGACAATAAAAAGAAGATAATGACAATAATAACGACGATATTAAAGATAATATTTATGACGATAACAACGTAGATAATGACGATAATAACGACGACATTAACGACGATGATTATGACAAAATAACGACGATATTAACGACGATAATTATGAGGATGATAAGGACGATAACAACGATGATAATGACGATAATAACGACGACATTAGCGACGATGTTTATGACAAAATAACGACGATATTAACGACGATAATTATGAGGATAATAAGGACGATAACAACGATTATAATTACGATATTAACGACGATATTAACGACGATAATAACGACGTTAAAAACGACGATAAAAAGAAGATAATGACAATAATAACGACGATATTATCGATGATATTTATGACGATAACAACGTAGATAATGACGATAATAACGACGACATTAACGACGATGATTATGACAAAATAACGACGATATTAACGACGATAATTATGAGGATGATAAGGACGATAACAACGATGATAATGACGATAATAACGACGACATTAACGACGATGTTTATGACAAAATAACGACGATATTAACAACGATAATTATGAGGATAATAAGGACGATAACAACGATTATAATGACGATATTAACGACGATATTAACGACGATAATAACGACGTTAAAAACGACGATAAAAAGAAGATAATGACAATAATAACGACGATATTATCGATGATATTTATGACGATAACAACGTAGATAATGACGATAATAACGACGACATTAACGACGATGATTATGACAAAATAACGACGATATTAACGACGATAATTATGAGGATGATAAGGACGATAACAACGATTATAATGACGATATTAACGACGATATTAACGACGATAATAACGACGTTAAAAACGACGATAAAAAGAAGATAATGACAATAATAACGACGATATTATCGATGATATTTATGACGATAACAACGTAGATAATGACGATAATAAAGACGACATTAACGACGATGATTATGACAAAATAACGACGATATTAACGACGATAATTATGAGGATGATAAGGACGATAACAACGATGATAATGAAGATATTAACGACGATATTAAAGACGATAATAACGACGTTAATAACGACGATAAAAAGAAGATAATGACAATAATAACGACGATATTATCGATGATATTTATGACGATAACAACGTAGATAATGACGATAATAACGACGACATTAACGACGATGATTATGACAAAATAACGACGATATTAACGACGATAATTATGAGGATGATAAGGACGATAACAACGATTATAATGACGATATTAACGACGATATTAACGACGATAATAACGACGTTAAAAACGACGATAAAAAGAAGATAATGACAATAATAACGACGATATTATCGATGATATTTATGACGATAACAACGTAGATAATGACGATAATAACGACGACATTAACGACGATGATTATGACAAAATAACGACGATATTATCGACGATAATTATGAGGATAATAAGGACGATAACAACGATGATAATGACGATATTAACGACGATATTAACGACGATAATAACGACGATATTAACGACGATAATAAAGACAATAAAAAGAAGATAATGACAATAATAACGACGATATTAAAGATAATATTTATGTCGATAACAACGTAGATAATGACGATAATAACGACGACATTAACGACGATGATTATGACAAAATAACGACGATATTAACGACGATAATTATGAGGATGATAAGGACGATAACAACGATGATAATGACGATATTAACGACGATATTAACGACGATAATAACGACGTTAATAACGACGATAAAAAGAAGATAATGACAATAATAACGACGATATTATCGATGTTATTTATGACGATAACAACGTAGATAATGACGATAATAACGGCTTCATTAACGACGACGATTATGACAAAATAACGACGATATTAACGACGATAATTATGAGGATAATAAGGACGATAACAACGATGATCATGACGATATTAACGACGATATTAACGACGATAATAACGACGATATTAACGACGATAATAACGACGATATTAACGACGATAATAAAGACAATAAAAAGAAGATAATGACAATAATAACGACGATATTAAAGATAATATTTATGACGATAACAACGTAGATAATGACGATAATAACGACGACATTAACAACGATGATTATGACAAAATAACGACGATATTAACGACGATAATTATGAGGATGATAAGGACGATAACAACGATGATAATGACGATAATAACGACGACATTAGCGACGATGTTTATGACAAAATAACGACGATATTAACGACGATAATTATGAGGATAATAAGGACGATAACAACGATTATAATGACGATATTAACGACGATATTAACGACGATAATAACGACGTTAAAAACGACGATAAAAAGAAGATAATGACAATAATAACGACGATATTATCGATGATATTTATGACGATAACAACGTAGATAATGACGATAATAACGACGACATTAACGACGATGATTATGACAAAATAACGACGATATTAACGACGATAATTATGAGGATGATAAGGACGATAACAACGATGATAATGACGATATTAACGACGATATTAACGACGATAATAACGACGTTAATAACGACGATAAAAAGAAGATAATGACAATAATAACGACGATATTATCGATGATATTTATGACGATAACAACGTAGATAATGACGATAATAACGACGACATTAACGACGATGATTATGACAAAATAACGACGATATTAACGACGATAATTATGAGGATGATAAGGACGATAACAACGATGATAATGACGATAATAACGACGACATTAACGACGATGATTGTGACAAAATAACGACGATATTAACGACGATAATTATGAGGATAATAAGGACGATAACAACGATGATAATGACGATATTAACGACGATAATAACGACGATATTAACGACGATAATAACGTCGATAAAAAGAAGATAATGACAATAATAACGACGATATTATCGATGATATTTATGACGATAACAACGTAGATAATGACGATAATAACGACGACATTAACGACGATGATTATGACAAAATAACGACGATATTAACGACGATAATTATGAGGATGATAAGGACGATAACAACGATGATAATGACGATATTAACGACGATAATAACGACGTTAATAACGACGATAAAAAGAAGATAATGACAATATTAACGACGATATTATCGATGATATTTATGACGATAACAACGTAGATAATGACGATAATAACGACGACATTAACGACGATGATTATGACAAAATAACGACGATATTAACGACGATAATTATGAGGATGATAAGGACGATAACAACGATGATAATGACGATAATAACGACGACATTAACGACGATGATTGTGACAAAATAACGACGATATTAACGACGATAATTATGAGGATAATAAGGACGATAACAACGATGATAATGACGATATTAACGACGATAATAACGACGATATTAACGACGATAATAACGTCGATAAAAAGAAGATAATGACAATAATAACGACGATATTATCGATGATATTTATGACGATAACAACGTAGATAATGACGATAATAACGACGACATTAACGACGATGATTATGATAAAATAACGACGATATTAACGACGATAATTATGAGGATGATAAGGACGATAACAACGATGATAATGACGATATTAACGACGATATTAACGACGATAATAACGACGATATTAACGACGATAATAAAGACAATAAAAAGAAGATAATGACAATAATAACGACGATATTATCGATGATATTTATGACGATAACAACGTAGATAATGACGATAATAACGACGACATTAACGACGATGATTATGACAAAATAACGACGATATTAACGACGATAATTATGAGGATGATAAGGACGATAACAACGATGATAATGACGATATTAACGACGATAATAACGACGTTAATAACGACGATAAAAAGAAGATAATGACAATAAGAACGACGATATTATCGATGATATTTATGACGATAACAACGTAGATAATGACGAAAATAACGACGACATTAACGACGATGATTATGACAAAATAACGACGATATTAACGACGATAATTATGAGGATGATAAGGACGATAACAACGATGATAATGACGATATTAACGACGACATTAACGACGATGATTGTGACAAAATAACGACGATATTAACGACGATAATTATGAGGATAATAAGGACGATAACAACGATGATAATGACGATATTAACGACGATATTAACGACGATAATAACGACGTTAATAACGACGATAAAAAGAAGATAATGACAATAATAACGACGATATTATCGATGATATTTATGACGATAACAACGTAGATAATGACGATAATAACGACGACATTAACGACGATGATTATGACAAAATAACGACGATATTAACGACGATAATTATGAGGATGATAAGGACGATAACAACGATTATAATGACGATATTAACGACGATATTAACGACGATAATAACGACGTTAAAAACGACGATAAAAAGAAGATAATAACAATAATAACGACGATATTATCGATGATATTTATGACGATAACAACGTAGATAATGACGATAATAACGACGACATTAACGACGATGATTATGACAAAATAACGACGATATTATCGACGATAATTATGAGGATAATAAGGACGATAACAACGATGATAATGACGATATTAACGACGATATTAACGACGATAATAACGACGATATTAACGACGATAATAAAGACAATAAAAAGAAGATAATGACAATAATAACGACGATATTAAAGATAATATTTATGTCGATAACAACGTAGATAATGACGATAATAACGACGACATTAACGACGATGATTATGACAAAATAACGACGATATTAACGACGATAATTATGAGGATGATAAGGACGATAACAACGATGATAATGACGATATTAACGACGATATTAACGACGATAATAACGACGTTAATAACGACGATAAAAAGAAGATAATGACAATAATAACGACGATATTATCGATGTTATTTATGACGATAACAACGTAGATAATGACGATAATAACGACGACATTAACGACGACGATTATGACAAAATAACGACGATATTAACGACGATAATTATGAGGATAATAAGGACGATAACAACGATGATCATGACGATATTAACGACGATATTAACGACGATAATAACGACGATATTAACGACGATAATAAAGACAATAAAAAGAAGATAATGACAATAATAACGACGATATTAAAGATAATATTTATGACGATAACAACGTAGATAATGACGATAATAACGACGACATTAACGACGATGATTATGACAAAATAACGACGATATTAACGACGATAATTATGAGGATGATAAGGACGATAACAACGATGATAATGACGATAATAACGACGACATTAGCGACGATGTTTATGACAAAATAACGACGATATTAACGACGAAAATTATGAGGATAATAAGGACGATAACAACGATTATAATGACGATATTAACGACGATATTAACGACGATAATAACGACGTTAAAAACGACGATAAAAAGAAGATAATGACAATAATAACGACGATATTATCGATGATATTTATGACGATAACAACGTAGATAATGACGATAATAACGACGACATTAACGACGATGATTATGACAAAATAACGACGATATTAACGACGATAATTATGAGGATGATAAGGACGATAACAACGATGATAATGACGATATTAACGACGATATTAACGACGATAATAACGACGTTAATAACGACGATAAAAAGAAGATAATGACAATAATAACGACGATATTATCGATGATATTTATGACGATAACAACGTAGATAATGACGATAATAACGACGACATTAACGACGATGATTATGACAAAATAACGACGATATTAACGACGATACTTATGAGGATGATAAGGACGATAACAACGATGATAATGACGATAATAACGACGACATTAACGACGATGATTATGACAAAATAACGACGATATTAACGACGATAATTATGAGGATGATAAGGACGATAACAACGATGATAATGACGATATTAACGACGATAATAACGACGATATTAACGACGATAATAACGTCGATAAAAAGAAGATAATGACAATAATAACGACGATATTATCGATGATATTTATGACGATAACAACGTAGATAATGACGATAATAACGACGACATTAACGACGATGATTATGACAAAATAACGACGATATTAACGACGATAATTATGAGGATGATAAGGACGATAACAACGATGATAATGACGATATTAACGACGATATTAACGACGATAATAACGACGATATTAACGACGATAATAAAGACAATAAAAAGAAGATAATGACAATAATAACGACGATATTATCGATGATATTTATGACGATAACAACGTAGATAATGACGATAATAACGACGACATTAACGACGATGATTATGACAAAATAACGACGATATTAACGACGATAATTATGAGGATGATAAGGACGATAACAACGATGATAATGACGATATTAACGACGATAATAACGACGTTAATAACGACGATAAAAAGAAGATAATGACAATAATAACGACGATATTATCGATGATATTTATGACGATAACAACGTAGATAATGACGATAATAACGACGACATTAACGACGATGATTATGACAAAATAACGACGATATTATCGACGATAATTATGAAGATAATAAGGACGATCACAACGATGATAATGACGATATTAACGACGATATTAACGACGATAATAACGACGTTAAAAACGACGATAAAAAGAAGATAATGACAATAATAACGACGATATTATCGATGATATTTATGACGATAACAACGTAGATAATGACGATAATAACGACGACATTAACGACGATGATTATGACAAAATAACGACGATATTAACGACGATAATTATGAGGATAATAAGGACGATAACAACGATTATAATGACGATATTAACGACGATATTAACGACGATAATAACGACGTTAAAAACGACGATAAAAAGAAGATAATGACAATAATAACGACGATATTATCGATGATATTTATGACGATAACAACGTAGATAATGACGATAATAACGACGACATTAACGACGATGATTATGACAAAATAACGACGATATTAACGACGATAATTATGAGGATGATAAGGACGATAACAACGATGATAATGACGATATTAACGACGATATTAACGACGATAATAACGACGATATTAACGACGATAATAAAGACAATAAAAAGAAGATAATGACAATAATAACGACGATATTATCGATGATATTTATGACGATAACAACGTAGATAATGACGATAATAACGACGACATTAACGACGATGATTATGACAAAATAACGACGATATTAACGACGATAATTATGAGGATGATAAGGACGATAACAACGATGATAATGACGATATTAACGACGATAATAACGACGTTAATAACGACGATAAAAAGAAGATAATGACAATAAGAACGACGATATTATCGATGATATTTATGACGATAACAACGTAGATAATGACGAAAATAACGACGACATTAACGACGATGATTATGACAAAATAACGACGATATTAACGACGATAATTATGAGGATGATAAGGACGATAACAACGATGATAATGACGATATTAACGACGACATTAACGACGATGATTGTGACAAAATAACGACGATATTAACGACGATAATTATGAGGATAATAAGGACGATAACAACGATGATAATAACGATATTAACGACGATAATAACGACGATATTAACGACGATAATAACGACGTTAATAACGACGATAAAAAGAAGATAATGACAATAATAACGACGATATTATCGATGATATTTATGACGATAACAACGTAGATAATGACGATAATAACGACGACATTAACGACGATGATTATGACAAAATAACGACGATATTATCGACGATAATTATGAAGATAATAAGGACGATCACAACGATGATAATGACGATATTAACGACGATATTAACGACGATAATAACGACGATATTAACGACGATAATAAAGACAATAAAAAGAAGATAATGACAATAATAACGAGGATATTAAAGATAATATTTATGTCGATAACAACGTAGATAATGACGATAATAACGACGACATTAACGACGATGATTATGACAAAATAACGACGATATTAACGACGATAATTATGAGGATAATAAGGACGATAACAACGATGATAATAACGATATTAACGACGATAATAACGACGATATTAACGACGATAATAACGACGTTAATAACGACGATAAAAAGAAGATAATGACAATAATAACGACGATATTATCGATGATATTTATGACGATAACAACGTAGATAATGACGATAATAACGACGACATTAACGACGATGATTATGACAAAATAACGACGATATTATCGACGATAATTATGAAGATAATAAGGACGATCACAACGATGATAAAGACGATATTAACGACGATATTAACGACGATAATAACGACGTTAAAAACGACGATAAAAAGAAGATAATGACAATAATAACGACGATATTATCGATGATATTTATGACGATAACAACGTAGATAATGACGATAATAACGACGACATTAACGACGATGATTATGACAAAATAACGACGATATTAACGACGATAATTATGAGGATAATAAGGACGATAACAACGATGATAATGACGATATTAACGACGATATTAACGACGATAATAACGACGTTAAAAACGACGATAAAAAGAAGATAATGACAATAATAACGACGATATTATCGATGATATTTATGACGATAACAACGTAGATAATGACGATAATAACGACGACATTAACGACGATGATTATGACAAAATAACGACGATATTAACGACGATAATTATGAGGATGATAAGGACGATAACAACGATGATAATGACGATATTAACGACGATATTAACGACGATAATAACGACGATATTAACGACGATAATAAAGACAATAAAAAGAAGATAATGACAATAATAACGACGATATTATCGATGATATTTATGACGATAACAACGTAGATAATGACGATAATAACGACGACATTAACGACGATGATTATGACAAAATAACGACGATATTAACGACGATAATTATGAGGATGATAAGGACGATAACAACGATGATAATGACGATATTAACGACGATAATAACGACGTTAATAACGACGATAAAAAGAAGATAATGACAATAAGAACGACGATATTATCGATGATATTTATGACGATAACAACGTAGATAATGACGAAAATAACGACGACATTAACGACGATGATTATGACAAAATAACGACGATATTAACGACGATAATTATGAGGATGATAAGGACGATAACAACGATGATAATGACGATATTAACGACGACATTAACTACGATGATTGTGACAAAATAACGACGATATTAACGACGATAATTATGAGGATAATAAGGACGATAACAACGATGATAATAACGATATTAACGACGATAATAACGACGATATTAACGACGATAATAACGACGTTAATAACGACGATAAAAAGAAGATAATGACAATAATAACGACGATATTATCGATGATATTTATGACGATAACAACGTAGATAATGACGATAATAACGACGACATTAACGACGATGATTATGACAAAATAACGACGATATTATCGACGATAATTATGAAGATAATAAGGACGATCACAACGATGATAATGACGATATTAACGACGATATTAACGACGATAATAACGACGTTAAAAACGACGATAAAAAGAAGATAATGACAATAATAACGACGATATTATCGATGATATTTATGACGATAACAACGTAGATAATAACGATAATAACGACGACATTAACGACGATGATTATGACAAAATAACGACGATATTAACGACGATAATTATGAGGATAATAAGGACGATAACAACGATTATAATGACGATATTAACGACGATATTAACGACGATAATAACGACGTTAAAAACGACGATAAAAAGAAGATAATGACAATAATAACGACGATATTATCGATGATATTTATGACGATAACAACGTAGATAATGACGATAATAACGACGACATTAACGACGATGATTATGACAAAATAACGACGATATTAACGACGATAATTATGAGGATGATAAGGACGATAACAACGATGATAATGACGATATTAACGACGATATTAACGACGATAATAACGACGATATTAACGACGATAATAAAGACAATAAAAAGAAGATAATGACAATAATAACGACGATATTATCGATGATATTTATGACGATAACAACGTAGATAATGACGATAATAACGACGACATTAACGACGATGATTATGACAAAATAACGACGATATTAACGACGATAATTATGAGGATGATAAGGACGATAACAACGATGATAATGACGATATTAACGACGATAATAACGACGTTAATAACGACGATAAAAAGAAGATAATGACAATAAGAACGACGATATTATCGATGATATTTATGACGATAACAACGTAGATAATGACGAAAATAACGACGACATTAACGACGATGATTATGACAAAATAACGACGATATTAACGACGATAATTATGAGGATGATAAGGACGATAACAACGATGATAATGACGATATTAACGACGACATTAACGACGATGATTGTGACAAAATAACGACGATATTAACGACGATAATTATGAGGATAATAAGGACGATAACAACGATGATAATAACGATATTAACGACGATAATAACGACGATATTAACGACGATAATAACGACGTTAATAACGACGATAAAAAGAAGATAATGACAATAATAACGACGATATTATCGATGATATTTATGACGATAACAACGTAGATAATGACGATAATAACGACGACATTAACGACGATGATTATGACAAAATAACGACGATATTATCGACGATAATTATGAAGATAATAAGGACGATCACAACGATGATAATGACGATATTAACGACGATATTAACGACGATAATAACGACGTTAAAAACGACGATAAAAAGAAGATAATGACAATAATAACGACGATATTATCGATGATATTTATGACGATAACAACGTAGATAATGACGATAATAACGACGACATTAACGACGATGATTATGACAAAATAACGACGATATCAACGACGATAATTATGAGGATAATAAGGACGATAACAACGATTATAATGACGATATTAACGACGATATTAACGACGATAATAACGACGTTAAAAACGACGATAAAAAGAAGATAATGACAATAATAACGACGATATTATCGATGATATTTATGACGATAACAACGTAGATAATGACGATAATAACGACGACATTAACGACGATGATTATGACAAAATAACGACGATATTAACGACGATAATTATGAGGATGATAAGGACGATAACAACGATGATAATGACGATATTAACGACGATATTAACGACGATAATAACGACGATATTAACGACGATAATAAAGACAATAAAAAGAAGATAATGACAATAATAACGACGATATTATCGATGTTATTTATGACGATAACAACGTAGATAATGACGATAATAACGACGACATTAACGACGATGATTATGACAAAATAACGACGATATTAACGACGATAATTATGAGGATGATAAGGACGATAACAACGATGATAATGACGATATTAACGACGATAATAACGACGTTAATAACGACGATAAAAAGAAGATAATGACAATAAGAACGACGATATTATCGATGATATTTATGACGATAACAACGTAGATAATGACGAAAATAACGACGACATTAACGACGATGATTATGACAAAATAACGACGATATTAACGACGATAATTATGAGGATGATAAGGACGATAACAACGATGATAATGACGATATTAACGACGACATTAACGACGATGATTGTGACAAAATAACGACGATATTAACGACGATAATTATGAGGATAATAAGGACGATAACAACGATGATAATAACGATATTAACGACGATAATAACGACGATATTAACGACGATAATAACGACGTTAATAACGACGATAAAAAGAAGATAATGACAATAATAACGACGATATTATCGATGATATTTATGACGATAACATCGTAGATAATGACGATAATAACGACGACATTAACGACGATGATTATGACAAAATAACGACGATATTATCGACGATAATTATGAAGATAATAAGGACGATCACAACGATGATAATGACGATATTAACGACGATAATAACGACGTTAATAACGACGATAAAAAGAAGATAATGACAATAATAACGACGATATTATCGATGATATTTATGACGATAACAACGTAGATAATGACGATAATAACGACGACATTAACGACGATGATTATGACAAAATAACGACGATATTATCGACGATAATTATGAAGATAATAAGGACGATCACAACGATGATAATGACGATATTAACGACGATATTAACGACGATAATAACGACGTTAAAAACGACGATAAAAAGAAGATAATGACAATAATAACGACGATATTATCGATGATATTTATGACGATAACAACGTAGATAATGACGATAATAACGACGACATTAACGACGATGATTATGACAAAATAACGACGATATTAACGACGATAATTATGAGGATAATAAGGACGATAACAACGATTATAATGACGATATTAACGACGATATTAACGACGATAATAACGACGTTAAAAACGACGATAAAAAGAAGATAATGACAATAATAACGACGATATTATCGATGATATTTATGACGATAACAACGTAGATAATGACGATAATAACGACGACATTAACGACGATGATTATGACAAAATAACGACGATATTAACGACGATAATTATGAAGATAATAAGGACGATCACAACGATGATAATGACGATAATAACGACGACATTAACGACGATGATTGTGACAAAATAACGACGATATTAACGACGATAATTATGAGGATAATAAGGACGATAACAACGATGATAATGACGATATTAACGACGATAATAACGACGATATTAACGACGATAATAACGTCGATAAAAAGAAGATAATGACAATAATAACGACGATATTATCGATGATATTTATGACGATAACAACGTAGATAATGACGATAATAACGACGACATTAACGACGATGATTATGACAAAATAACGACGATATTAACGACGATAATTATGAGGATGATAAGGACGATAACAACGATGATAATGACGATATTAACGACGATATTAACGACGATAATAACGACGATATTAACGACGATAATAAAGACAATAAAAAGAAGATAATGACAATAATAACGACGATATTATCGATGATATTTATGACGATAACAACGTAGATAATGACGATAATAACGACGACATTAACGACGATGATTATGACAAAATAACGACGATATTAACGACGATAATTATGAGGATGATAAGGACGATAACAACGATGATAATGACGATATTAACGACGATAATAACGACGTTAATAACGACGATAAAAAGAAGATAATGACAATAAGAACGACGATATTATCGATGATATTTATGACGATAACAACGTAGATAATGACGAAAATAACGACGACATTAACGACGATGATTATGACAAAATAACGACGATATTAACGACGATAATTATGAGGATGATAAGGACGATAACAACGATGATAATGACGATATTAACGACGACATTAACGACGATGATTGTGACAAAATAACGACGATATTAACGACGATAATTATGAGGATAATAAGGACGATAACAACGATGATAATAACGATATTAACGACGATAATAACGACGATATTAACGACGATAATAACGACGTTAATAACGACGATAAAAAGAAGATAATGACAATAATAACGACGATATTATCGATGATATTTATGACGATAACAACGTAGATAATGACGATAATAACGACGACATTAACGACGATGATTATGACAAAATAACGACGATATTAACGACGATAATTATGAGGATAATAAGGACGATAACAACGATTATAATGACGATATTAACGACGATATTAACGACGATAATAACGACGTTAAAAACGAAGATAAAAAGAAGATAATGACAATAATAACGACGATATTATCGATGATATTTATGACGATAACAACGTAGATAATGACGATAATAACGACGACATTAACGACGATGATTATGACAAAATAACGACGATATTAACGACGATAATTATGAGGATGATAAGGACGATAACAACGATGATAATGACGATATTAACGACGATATTAACGACGATAATAACGACGATATTAACGACGATAATAAAGACAATAAAAAGAAGATAATGACAATAATAACGACGATATTATCGATGATATTTATGACGATAACAACGTAGATAATGACGATAATAACGACGACATTAACGACGATGATTATGACAAAATAACGACGATATTAACGACGATAATTATGAGGATGATAAGGACGATAACAACGATGATAATGACGATATTAACGACGATAATAACGACGTTAATAACGACGATAAAAAGAAGATAATGACAATAAGAACGACGATATTATCGATGATATTTATGACGATAACAACGTAGATAATGACGAAAATAACGACGACATTAACGACGATGATTATGACAAAATAACGACGATATTAACGACGATAATTATGAGGATGATAAGGACGATAACAACGATGATAATGACGATATTAACGACGACATTAACGACGATGATTATGACAAAATAACGACGATATTAACGACGATAATTATGAGGATGATAAGGACGATAACAACGATGATAATGACGATATTAACGACGATATTAACGACGATAATAAAGACAATAAAAAGAAGATAATGACAATAATAACGACGATATTATCGATGATATTTATGACGATAACAACGTAGATAATGACGATAATAACGACGACATTAACGACGATGATTATGACAAAATAACGACGATATTAACGACGATAATTATGAGGATGATAAGGACGATAACAACGATGATAATGACGATATTAACGACGATAATAACGACGTTAATAACGACGATAAAAAGAAGATAATGACAATAAGAACGACGATATTATCGATGATATTTATGACGATAACAACGTAGATAATGACGATAATAACGACGACATTAACGACGATGATTATGACAAAATAACGACGATATTAACGACGATAATTATGAGGATGATAAGGACGATAACAACGATGATAATGACGATATTAACGACGACATTAACGACGATGATTGTGACAAAATAACGACGATATTAACGACGATAATTATGAGGATAATAAGGACGATAACAACGATGATAATAACGATATTAACGACGATAATAACGACGATATTAACGACGATAATAACGACGTTAATAACGACGATAAAAAGAAGATAATGACAATAATAACGACGATATTATCGATGATATTTATGACGATAACAACGTAGATAATGACGATAATAACGACGACATTAACGACGATGATTATGACAAAATAACGACGATATTATCGACGATAATTATGAAGATAATAAGGACGATAACAACGATGATAATGACGATATTAACGACGATATTAACGACGATAATAACGACGTTAATAACGACGATAAAAAGAAGATAATGACAATAATAACGACGATATTATCGATGTTATTTATGACGATAACAACGTAGATAATGACGATAATAACGACGACATTAACGACGACGATTATGACAAAATAACGACGATATTAACGACGATAATTATGAGGATGATAAGGACGATAACAACGATGATAATGACGATATTAACGACGATATTAACGACGATAATAACGACGATATTAACGACGATAATAAAGACAATAAAAAGAAGATAATGACAATAATAACGACGATATTAAAGATAATATTTATGACGATAACAACGTAGATAATGACGATAATAACGACGACATTAACGACGATGATTATGACAAAATAACGACGATATTAACGACGATAATTTTGAGGATGATAAGGACGATAACAACGATGATAATGACGATATTAACGACGATATTAACGACGATAATAACGACGTTAATAACGACGATAAAAAGAAGATAATGACAATAATAACGACGATATTATCGATGTTATTTATGACGATAACAACGTAGATAATGACGATAATAACGACGACATTAACGACGACGATTATGACAAAATAACGACGATATTAACGACGATAATTATGAGGATAATAAGGACGATAACAACGATGATAATGACGATATTAACGACGATATTAACGACGATAATAACGACGATATTAACGACGTTAATAACGACGATAAAAAGAAGATAATGACAATAATAACGACGATATTATCGATGATATTTATGACGATAACAACGTAGATAATGACGATAATAACGACGACATTAACGACGATGATTATGACAAAATAACGACGATATTATCGACGATAATTATGAAGATAATAAGGACGATCACAACGATGATAATGACGATATTAACGACGATAATAACGACGATATTAACGACGATAATAACGACGTTAATAACGACGATAAAAAGAAGATAATGACAATAATAACGACGATATTATCGATGATATTTATGACGATAACAACGTAGATAATGACGATAATAACGACGACATTAACGACGATGATTATGACAAAATAACGACGATATTATCGACGATAATTATGAAGATAATAAGGACGATCACAACGATGATAATGACGATATTAACGACGATATTAACGACGATAATAACGACGTTAAAAACGACGATAAAAAGAAGATAATGACAATAATAACGACGATATTATCGATGATATTTATGACGATAACAAAGTAGATAATGACGATAATAACGACGACATTAACGACGATGATTATGACAAAATAACGACGATATTAACGACGATAATTATGAGGATAATAAGGACGATAACAACGATTATAATGACGATATTAACGACGATATTAACGACGATAATAACGACGTTAAAAACGACGATAAAAAGAAGATAATGACAATAATAACGACGATATTATCGATGATATTTATGACGATAACAACGTAGATAATGACGATAATAACGACGACATTAACGACGATGATTATGACAAAATAACGACGATATTAACGACGATAAATATGAGGATGATAAGGACGATAACAACGATGATAATGACGATATTAACGACGATAATAACGACGTTAATAACGACGATAAAAAGAAGATAATGACAATAAGAACGACGATATTATCGATGATATTTATGACGATAACAACGTAGATAATGACGAAAATAACGACGACATTAACGACGATGATTATGACAAAATAACGACGATATTAACGACGATAATTATGAGGATGATAAGGACGATAACAACGATGATAATGACGATATTAACGACGACATTAACGACGATGATTGTGACAAAATAACGACGATATTAACGACGATAATTATGAGGATAATAAGGACGATAACAACGATGATAATAACGATATTAACGACGATAATAACGACGATATTAACGACGATAATAACGACGTTAATAACGACGATAAAAAGAAGATAATGACAATAATAACGACGATATTATCGATGATATTTATGACGATAACAACGTAGATAATGACGATAATAACGACGACATTAACGACGATGATTATGACAAAATAACGACGATATTATCGACGATAATTATGAAGATAATAAGGACGATCACAACGATGATAATGACGATATTAACGACGATATTAACGACGATAATAACGACGTTAAAAACGACGATAAAAAGAAGATAATGACAATAATAACGACGATATTATCGATGATATTTATGACGATAACAACGTAGATAATGACGATAATAACGACGACATTAACGACGATGATTATGACAAAATAACGACGATATTAACGACGATAATTATGAGGATAATAAGGACGATAACAACGATTATAATGACGATATTAACGACGATATTAACGACGATAATTATGAGGATAATAAGGACGATAACAACGATGATAATAACGATATTAACGACGATAATAACGACGATATTAACGACGATAATAACGACGTTAATAACGACGATAAAAAGAAGATAATGACAATAATAACGACGATATTATCGATGATATTTATGACGATAACAACGTAGATAATGACGATAATAACGACGACATTAACGACGATGATTATGACAAAATAACGACGATATTATCGACGATAATTATGAAGATAATAAGGACGATCACAACGATGATAATGACGATATTAACGACGATATTAACGACGATAATAACGACGTTAAAAACGACGATAAAAAGAAGATAATGACAATAATAACGACGATATTATCGATGATATTTATGACGATAACAACGTAGATAATGACGATAATAACGACGACATTAACGACGATGATTATGACAAAATAACGACGATATTAACGACGATAATTATGAGGATGATAAGGACGATAACAACGATGATAATGACGATATTAACGACGATAATAACGACGTTAATAACGACGATAAAAAGAAGATAATGACAATAAGAACGACGATATTATCGATGATATTTATGACGATAACAACGTAGATAATGACGAAAATAACGACGACATTAACGACGATGATTATGACAAAATAACGACGATATTAACGACGATAATTATGAGGATGATAAGGACGATAACAACGATGATAATGACGATATTAACGACGACATTAACGACGATGATTGTGACAAAATAACGACGATATTAACGACGATAATTATGAGGATAATAAGGACGATAACAACGATGATAATAACGATATTAACGACGATAATAACGACGATATTAACGACGATAATAACGACGTTAATAACGACGATAAAAAGAAGATAATGACAATAATAACGACGATATTATCGATGATATTTATGACGATAACAACGTAGATAATGACGATAATAACGACGACATTAACGACGATGATTATGACAAAATAACGACGATATTAACGACGATAATTATGAGGATAATAAGGACGATAACAACGATTATAATGACGATATTAACGACGATATTAACGACGATAATAACGACGTTAAAAACGAAGATAAAAAGAAGATAATGACAATAATAACGACGATATTATCGATGATATTTATGACGATAACAACGTAGATAATGACGATAATAACGACGACATTAACGACGATGATTATGACAAAATAACGACGATATTAACGACGATAATTATGAGGATGATAAGGACGATAACAACGATGATAATGACGATATTAACGACGATATTAACGACGATAATAACGACGATATTAACGACGATAATAAAGACAATAAAAAGAAGATAATGACAATAATAACGACGATATTATCGATGATATTTATGACGATAACAACGTAGATAATGACGATAATAACGACGACATTAACGACGATGATTATGACAAAATAACGACGATATTAACGACGATAATTATGAGGATGATAAGGACGATAACAACGATGATAATGACGATATTAACGACGATAATAACGACGTTAATAACGACGATAAAAAGAAGATAATGACAATAAGAACGACGATATTATCGATGATATTTATGACGATAACAACGTAGATAATGACGAAAATAACGACGACATTAACGACGATGATTATGACAAAATAACGACGATATTAACGACGATAATTATGAGGATGATAAGGACGATAACAACGATGATAATGACGATATTAACGACGACATTAACGACGATGATTATGACAAAATAACGACGATATTAACGACGATAATTATGAGGATGATAAGGACGATAACAACGATGATAATGACGATATTAACGACGATATTAACGACGATAATAAAGACAATAAAAAGAAGATAATGACAATAATAACGACGATATTATCGATGATATTTATGACGATAACAACGTAGATAATGACGATAATAACGACGACATTAACGACGATGATTATGACAAAATAACGACGATATTAACGACGATAATTATGAGGATGATAAGGACGATAACAACGATGATAATGACGATATTAACGACGATAATAACGACGTTAATAACGACGATAAAAAGAAGATAATGACAATAAGAACGACGATATTATCGATGATATTTATGACGATAACAACGTAGATAATGACGAAAATAACGACGACATTAACGACGATGATTATGACAAAATAACGACGATATTAACGACGATAATTATGAGGATGATAAGGACGATAACAACGATGATAATGACGATATTAACGACGACATTAACGACGATGATTGTGACAAAATAACGACGATATTAACGACGATAATTATGAGGATAATAAGGACGATAACAACGATGATAATAACGATATTAACGACGATAATAACGACGATATTAACGACGATAATAACGACGTTAATAACGACGATAAAAAGAAGATAATGACAATAATAACGACGATATTATCGATGATATTTATGACGATAACAACGTAGATAATGACGATAATAACGACGACATTAACGACGATGATTATGACAAAATAACGACGATATTATCGACGATAATTATGAAGATAATAAGGACGATAACAACGATGATAATGACGATATTAACGACGATATTAACGACGATAATAACGACGTTAATAACGACGATAAAAAGAAGATAATGACAATAATAACGACGATATTATCGATGTTATTTATGACGATAACAACGTAGATAATGACGATAATAACGACGACATTAACGACGATGATTATGACAAAATAACGACGATATTAACGACGATAATTATGAGGATGATAAGGACGATAACAACGATGATAATGACGATATTAACGACGATATTAACGACGATAATAACGACGATATTAACGACGATAATAAAGACAATAAAAAGAAGATAATGACAATAATAACGACGATATTAAAGATAATATTTATGACGATAACAACGTAGATAATGACGATAATAACGACGACATTAACGACGATGATTATGACAAAATAACGACGATATTAACGACGATAATTATGAGGATGATAAGGACGATAACAACGATGATAATGACGATATTAACGACGATATTAACGACGATAATAACGACGTTAATAACGACGATAAAAAGAAGATAATGACAATAATAACGACGATATTATCGATGTTATTTATGACGATAACAACGTAGATAATGACGATAATAACGACGACATTAACGACGACGATTATGACAAAATAACGACGATATTAACGACGATAATTATGAGGATAATAAGGACGATAACAACGATGATAATGACGATATTAACGACGATATTAACGACGATAATAACGACGATATTAACGACGTTAATAACGACGATAAAAAGAAGATAATGACAATAATAACGACGATATTATCGATGATATTTATGACGATAACAACGTAGATAATGACGATAATAACGACGACATTAACGACGATGATTATGACAAAATAACGACGATATTATCGACGATAATTATGAAGATAATAAGGACGATCACAACGATGATAATGACGATATTAACGACGATAATAACGACGATATTAACGACGATAATAACGACGTTAATAACGACGATAAAAAGAAGATAATGACAATAATAACGACGATATTATCGATGATATTTATGACGATAACAACGTAGATAATGACGATAATAACGACGACATTAACGACGATGATTATGACAAAATAACGACGATATTATCGACGATAATTATGAAGATAATAAGGACGATCACAACGATGATAATGACGATATTAACGACGATATTAACGACGATAATAACGACGTTAAAAACGACGATAAAAAGAAGATAATGACAATAATAACGACGATATTATCGATGATATTTATGACGATAACAAAGTAGATAATGACGATAATAACGACGACATTAACGACGATGATTATGACAAAATAACGACGATATTAACGACGATAATTATGAGGATAATAAGGACGATAACAACGATTATAATGACGATATTAACGACGATATTAACGACGATAATAACGACGTTAAAAACGACGATAAAAAGAAGATAATGACAATAATAACGACGATATTATCGATGATATTTATGACGATAACAACGTAGATAATGACGATAATAACGACGACATTAACGACGATGATTATGACAAAATAACGACGATATTAACGACGATAAATATGAGGATGATAAGGACGATAACAACGATGATAATGACGATATTAACGACGATAATAACGACGTTAATAACGACGATAAAAAGAAGATAATGACAATAAGAACGACGATATTATCGATGATATTTATGACGATAACAACGTAGATAATGACGAAAATAACGACGACATTAACGACGATGATTATGACAAAATAACGACGATATTAACGACGATAATTATGAGGATGATAAGGACGATAACAACGATGATAATGACGATATTAACGACGACATTAACGACGATGATTGTGACAAAATAACGACGATATTAACGACGATAATTATGAGGATAATAAGGACGATAACAACGATGATAATAACGATATTAACGACGATAATAACGACGATATTAACGACGATAATAACGACGTTAATAACGACGATAAAAAGAAGATAATGACAATAATAACGACGATATTATCGATGATATTTATGACGATAACAACGTAGATAATGACGATAATAACGACGACATTAACGACGATGATTATGACAAAATAACGACGATATTATCGACGATAATTATGAAGATAATAAGGACGATCACAACGATGATAATGACGATATTAACGACGATATTAACGACGATAATAACGACGTTAAAAACGACGATAAAAAGAAGATAATGACAATAATAACGACGATATTATCGATGATATTTATGACGATAACAACGTAGATAATGACGATAATAACGACGACATTAACGACGATGATTATGACAAAATAACGACGATATTAACGACGATAATTATGAGGATAATAAGGACGATAACAACGATTATAATGACGATATTAACGACGATATTAACGACGATAATTATGAGGATAATAAGGACGATAACAACGATGATAATAACGATATTAACGACGATAATAACGACGATATTAACGACGATAATAACGACGTTAATAACGACGATAAAAAGAAGATAATGACAATAATAACGACGATATTATCGATGATATTTATGACGATAACAACGTAGATAATGACGATAATAACGACGACATTAACGACGATGATTATGACAAAATAACGACGATATTATCGACGATAATTATGAAGATAATAAGGACGATCACAACGATGATAATGACGATATTAACGACGATATTAACGACGATAATAACGACGTTAAAAACGACGATAAAAAGAAGATAATGACAATAATAACGACGATATTATCGATGATATTTATGACGATAACAACGTAGATAATGACGATAATAACGACGACATTAACGACGATGATTATGACAAAATAACGACGATATTAACGTCGATAATTATGAGGATGATAAGGACGATAACAACGATGATAATGACGATATTAACGACGATATTAACGACGATAATAACGACGATATTAACGACGATAATAAAGACAATAAAAAGAAGATAATGACAATAATAACGACGATATTAAAGATAATATTTATGACGATAACAACGTAGATAATGACGATAATAACGACGACATTAACGACGATGATTATGACAAAATAACGACGATATTAACGACGATAATTATGAGGATGATAAGGACGATAACAACGATGATAATGACGATATTAACGACGATATTAACGACGATAATAACGACGTTAATAACGACGATAAAAAGAAGATAATGACAATAAGAACGACGATATTATCGATGATATTTATGACGATAACAACGTAGATAATGACGAAAATAACGACGACATTAACGACGATGATTATGACAAAATAACGACGATATTAACGACGATAATTATGAGGATGATAAGGACGATAACAACGATGATAATGACGATATTAACGACGACATTAACGACGATGATTGTGACAAAATAACGACGATATTAACGACGATAATTATGAGGATAATAAGGACGATAACAACGATGATAATAACGATATTAACGACGATAATAACGACGATATTAACGACGATAATAACGACGTTAATAACGACGATAAAAAGAAGATAATGACAATAATAACGACGATATTATCGATGATATTTATGACGATAACAACGTAGATAATGACGATAATAACGACGACATTAACGACGATGATTATGACAAAATAACGACGATATTATCGACGATAATTATGAAGATAATAAGGACGATCACAACGATGATAATGACGATATTAACGACGATATTAACGACGATAATAACGACGTTAATAACGACGATAAAAAGAAGATAATGACAATAATAACGACGATATTATCGATGTTATTTATGACGATAACAACGTAGATAATGACGATAATAACGACGACATTAACGACGACGATTATGACAAAATAACGACGATATTAACGACGATAATTATGAGGATGATAAGGACGATAACAACGATGATAATGACGATATTAACGACGATATTAACGACGATAATAACGACGAATTTAACGACGATAATAAAGACAATAAAAAGAAGATAATGACAATAATAACGACGATATTAAAGATAATATTTATGACGATAACAACGTAGATAATGACGATAATAACGACGACATTAACGACGATGATTATGACAAAATAACGACGATATTAACGACGATAATTATGAGGATGATAAGGACGATAACAACGATGATAATGACGATATTAACGACGATATTAACGACGATAATAACGACGTTAATAACGACGATAAAAAGAAGATAATGACAATAATAACGACGATATTATCGATGTTATTTATGACGATAACAACGTAGATAATGACGATAATAACGACGACATTAACGACGACGATTATGACAAAATAACGACGATATTAACGACGATAATTATGAGGATGATAAGGACGATAACAACGATGATAATGACGATATTAACGACGATATTAACGACGATAATAACGACGTTAATAACGACGATAAAAAGAAGATAATGACAATAAGAACGACGATATTATCGATGATATTTATGACGATAACAACGTAGATAATGACGAAAATAACGACGACATTAACGACGATGATTATGACAAAATAACGACGATATTAACGACGATAATTATGAGGATGATAAGGACGATAACAACGATGATAATGACGATATTAACGACGACATTAACGACGATGATTGTGACAAAATAACGACGATATTAACGACGATAATTATGAGGATAATAAGGACGATAACAACGATGATAATAACGATATTAACGACGATAATAACGACGATATTAACGACGATAATAACGACGTTAATAACGACGATAAAAAGAAGATAATGACAATAATAACGACGATATTATCGATGATATTTATGACGATAACAACGTAGATAATGACGATAATAACGACGACATTAACGACGATGATTATGACAAAATAACGACGATATTATCGACGATAATTATGAAGATAATAAGGACGATCACAACGATGATAATGACGATATTAACGACGATATTAACGACGATAATAACGACGTTAATAACGACGATAAAAAGAAGATAATGACAATAATAACGACGATATTATCGATGTTATTTATGACGATAACAACGTAGATAATGACGATAATAACGACGACATTAACGACGACGATTATGACAAAATAACGACGATATTAACGACGATAATTATGAGGATGATAAGGACGATAACAACGATGATAATGACGATATTAACGACGATATTAACGACGATAATAACGACGATATTAACGACGATAATAAAGACAATAAAAAGAAGATAATGACAATAATAACGACGATATTAAAGATAATATTTATGACGATAACAACGTAGATAATGACGATAATAACGACGACATTAACGACGATGATTATGACAAAATAACGACGATATTAACGACGATAATTATGAGGATGATAAGGACGATAACAACGATGAAAATGACGATATTAACGACGATATTAACGACGATAATAACGACGTTAATAACGACGATAAAAAGAAGATAATGACAATAATAACGACGATATTATCGATGTTATTTATGACGATAACAACGTAGATAATGACGATAATAACGACGACATTAACGACGACGATTATGACAAAATAACGACGATATTAACGACGATAATTATGAGGATAATAAGGACGATAACAACGATGATAATGACGATATTAACGACGATATTAACGACGATAATAACGACGATATTAACGACGATAATAAAGACAATAAAAAGAAGATAATGACAATAATAACGACGATATTAAAGATAATATTTATGACGATAACAACGTAGATAATGACGATAATAACGACGACATTAACGACGATGATTATGACAAAATAACGACGATAATTATGAGGATGATAAGGACGATAACAACGATGATAATGACGATAATAACGACGACATTAGCGACGATGTTTATGACAAAATAACGACGATATTAACGACGATAATTATGAGGATAATAAGGACGATAACAACGATTATAATGACGATATTAACAACGATATTAACGACGATAATAACGACGTTAAAAACGACGATAAAAAGAAGATAATGACAATAATAACGACGATATTATCGATGATATTTATGACGATAACAACGTAGATAATGACGATAATAACGACGACATTAACGACGATGATTATGACAAAATAACGACGATATTAACGACGATAATTATGAGGATGATAAGGACGATAACAACGATGATAATGACGATATTAACGACGATATTAACGACGATAATAACGACGTTAATAACGACGATAAAAAGAAGATAATGACAATAATAACGACGATATTATCGATGATATTTATGACGATAACAACGTAGATAATGACGATAATAACGACGACATTAACGACGATGATTATGACAAAATAACGACGATATTAACGACGATAATTATGAGGATGATAAGGACGATAACAACGATGATAATGACGATATTAACGACGATAATAACGACGTTAATAACGACGATAAAAAGAAGATAATGACAATAAGAACGACGATATTATCGATGATATTTATGACGATAACAACGTAGATAATGACGAAAATAACGACGACATTAACGACGATGATTATGACAAAATAACGACGATATTAACGACGATAATTATGAGGATGATAAGGACGATAACAACGATGATAATGACGATATTAACGACGACATTAACGACGATGATTGTGACAAAATAACGACGATATTAACGACGATAATTATGAGGATAATAAGGACGATAACAACGATGATAATAACGATATTAACGACGATAATAACGACGTTAATAACGACGTTAAAAAGAAGATAATGACAATAATAACGACGATATTATCAATGATATTTATGACGATAACAACGTAGATAATGACGATAATAACGACGCCATTAACGACGATGATTATGACAAAATAACGACGATATTATCGACGATAATTATGAAGATAATAAGGACGATCACAACGATGATAATGACGATATTAACGACGATATTAACGACGATAATAACGACGATATTAACGACGATAATAAAGACAATAAAAAGAAGATAATGACAATAATAACGAGGATATTAAAGATAATATTTATGTCGATAACAACGTAGATAATGACGATAATAACAACGACATTAACGACGATGATTATGACAAAATAACGACGATATTAACGACGATAATTATGAGGATGATAAGGACGATAACAACGATGATAATGACGATATTAACGACGATATTAACGACGATAATAACGACGTTAATAACGACGATAAAAAGAAGATAATGACAATAATAACGACGATATTATCGATGTTATTTATGACGATAACAACGTAGATAATGACGATAATAACGACGACATTAACGACGACGATTATGACAAAATAACGACGATATTAACGACGATAATTATGAGGATGATAAGGACGATAACAACGATGATAATGACGATATTAACGACGATATTAACGACGATAATAACGACGATATTAACGACGATAATAAAGACAATAAAAAGAAGATAATGACAATAATAACGACGATATTAAAGATAATATTTATGACGATAACAACGTAGATAATGACGATAATAACGACGACATTAACGACGATGATTATGACAAAATAACGACGATATTAACGACGATAATTATGAGGATGATAAGAACGATAACAACGATGATAATGACGATATTAACGACGATATTAACGACGATAATAACGACGTTAATAACGACGATAAAAAGAAGATAATGACAATAATAACGACGATATTATCGATGTTATTTATGACGATAACAACGTAGATAATGACGATAATAACGACGACATTAACGACGACGATTATGACAAAATAACGACGATATTAACGACGATAATTATGAGGATGATAAGGACGATAACAACGATGATAATGACGATATTAACGACGATATTAACGACGATAATAACGACGTTAATAACGACGATAAAAAGAAGATAATGACAATAATAACGACGATATTATCGATGATATTTATGACGATAACAACGTAGATAATGACGATAATAACGACGACATTAACGACGATGATTATGACAAAATAACGACGATATTAACGACGATAATTATGAGGATAATAAGGACGATAACAACGATGATAATGACGATATTAACGACGATATTAACGACTATAATAACGACGATATTAACGACGATAATAAAGACAATAAAAAGAAGATAATGACAATAATAACGACGATATTAAAGATAATATTTATGACGATAACAACGTAGATAATGACGATAATAACGACGACATTAACGACTATGATTATGACAAAATAACGACGATAATTATGAGGATGATAAGGACGATAACAACGATGATAATGACGATAATAACGACGACATTAGCGACGATGTTTATGACAAAATAACGACGATATTAACGACGATAATTATGAGGATAATAAGGACGATAACAACGATTATAATGACGATATTAACGACGATATTAACGACGATAATAACGACGTTAAAAACGACGATAAAAAGAAGATAATGACAATAATAACGACGATATTATCGATGATATTTATGACGATAACAACGTAGATAATGACGATAATAACGACGACATTAACGACGATGATTATGACAAAATAACGACGATATTAACGACGATAATAATGAGGATGATAAGGACGATAACAACGATGATAATGACGATATTAACGACGATATTAACGACGATAATAACGACGTTAATAACGACGATAAAAAGAAGATAATGACAATAATAACGACGATATTATCGATGATATTTATGACGATAACAACGTAGATAATGACGATAATAACGACGACATTAACGACGATGATTATGACAAAATAACGACGATATTAACGACGATAATTATGAGGATAATAAGGACGATAACAACGATGATAATGACGATATTAACGACGATATTAACGACGATAATAACGACGATATTAACGACGATAATAAAGACAATAAAAAGAAGATAATGACAATAATAACGACGATATTAACGATAATATTTATGACGATAACAACGTAGATAATGACGATAATAACGACGACATTAACGACGATGATTATGACAAAATAACGACGATATTAACGACGATAATTATGAGGATGATAAGGACGATAACAACGATGATAATGACGATAATAACGACGACATTAACGACGATGATTGTGACAAAATAACGACGATATTAACGACGATAATTATGAGGATAATAAGGACGATAACAACGATGATAATGACGATATTAACGACGATAATAACGACGATATTAACGACGATAGTAACGTCGATAAAAAGAAGATAATGACAATAATAACGACGATATTAACGATGATAATTATGACGATAACAACGAAGATAATGACGATAATAACGACGACATTATCGTCGATGATTATGACAAAATAACGACGATATTAACGACGATAATTATGAGGATGATAAGGATGATAACAACGATGATAATGACGATAATAACGACGACATTAACGACGATGTTTATGACAAAATAACGACGATATTAACGACGATAATTATGAGGATGATAAGGACGATAACAACGATGATAATGACGATATTAACGACGATAATAACGACGATATTAACGACGATAATAAAGACAATAAAAAGAAGATAATGACAATAATAACGACGATATTATCGATGATATTTATGACGATAACAACGTAGATAATGACGATAATAACGACGACATTAACGACGATGATTATGACAAAATAACGACGATATTAACGACGATAATTATGAGGATGATAAGGACGATAACAACGATGATAAAGCCGATATTAACGACGATAATAACGACGTTAAAAACGACGATAAAAAGAAGATAATGACAATAATAACGACGATATTATCGATGATATTTATGACGATAACAACGTAGATAATGACGATAATAACGACGACATTAACGACGATGATTATGACAAAATAACGACGATATTAACGACGATAATTATGAGGATGATAAGGACGATAACAACGATGATAATGACGATATTAACGACGATATTAACGACGATAATAACGACGATATTAACGACGATAATAAAGACAATAAAAAGAAGATAATGACAATAATAACGACGATATTATCGATGATATTTATGACGATAACAACGTAGATAATGACGATAATAACGACGACATTAACGACGATGATTATGACAAAATAACGACGATATTAACGACGATAATTATGAGGATGATAAGGACGATAACAACGATGATAATGACGATATTAACGACGATAATAACGACGTTAATAACGACGATAAAAAGAAGATAATGACAATAAGAACGACGATATTATCGATGATATTTATGACGATAACAACGTAGATAATGACGAAAATAACGACGACATTAACGACGATGATTATGACAAAATAACGACGATATTAACGACGATAATTATGAGGATGATAAGGACGATAACAACGATGATAATGACGATATTAACGACGACATTAACGACGATGATTGTGACAAAATAACGACGATATTAACGACGATAATTATGAGGATAATAAGGACGATAACAACGATGATAATAACGATATTAACGACGATAATAACGACGATATTAACGACGATAATAACGACGTTAATAACGACGATAAAAAGAAGATAATGACAATAATAACGACGATATTATCGATGATATTTATGACGATAACAACGTAGATAATGACGATAATAACGACGACATTAACGACGATGATTATGACAAAATAACGACGATATTATCGACGATAATTATGAAGATAATAAGGACGATCACAACGATGATAATGACGATATTAACGACGACATTAACGACGATGATTGTGACAAAATAACGACGATATTAACGACGATAATTATGAGGATAATAAGGACGATAACAACGATGATAATAACGATATTAACGACGATAATAACGACGATATTAACGACGATAATAACGACGTTAATAACGACGATAAAAAGAAGAAAATGACAATAATAACGACGATATTATCGATGATATTTATGACGATAACAACGTAGATAATGACGATAATAACGACGACATTAACGACGATGATTATGACAAAATAACGACGATATTAACGACGATAATTATGAGGATGATAAGGACGATAACAACGATTATAATGACGATATTAACGACGATATTAACGACGATAATAACGACGTTAAAAACGACGATAAAAAGAAGATAATGACAATAATAACGACGATATTATCGATGATATTTATGACGATAACAACGTAGATAATGACGATAATAACGACGACATTAACGACGATGATTATGACAAAATAACGACGATATTAACGACGATAAATATGAGGATGATAAGGACGATAACAACGATGATAATGACGATATTAACGACGATATTAACGACGATAATAACGACGATATTAACGACGATAATAAAGACAATAAAAAGAAGATAATGACAATAATAACGACGATATTATCGATGATATTTATGACGATAACAACGTAGATAATGACGATAATAACGACGACATTAACGACGATGATTATGACAAAATAACGACGATATTAACGACGATAATTATGAGGATGATAAGGACGATAACAACGATGATAATGACGATATTAACGACGATAATAACGACGTTAATAACGACGATAAAAAAAAGATAATGACAATAAGAACGACGATATTATCGATGATATTTATGACGATAACAACGTAGATAATGACGAAAATAACGACGACATTAACGACGATGATTATGACAAAATAACGACGATATTAACGACGATAATTATGAGGATGATAAGGACGATAACAACGATGATAATGACGATATTAACGACGACATTAACGACGATGATTGTGACAAAATAACGACGATATTAACGACGATAATTATGAGGATAATAAGGACGATAACAACGATGATAATAACGATATTAACGACGATAATAACGACGATATTAACGACGATAATAACGACGTTAATAACGACGATAAAAAGAAGATAATGACAAAATAACGACGATATTATCGATGATATTTATGACGATAACAACGTAGATAATGACGATAATAACGACGACATTAACGACGATGATTATGACAAAATAACTACGATATTATCGACGATAATTATGAAGATAATAAGGACGATCACAACGATGATAATGACGATATTAACGACGATATTAACGACGATAATAACGACGATATTAACGACGATAATAAAGACAATAAAAAGAAGATAATGACAATAATAACGACGATATTAAAGATAATATTTATGTCGATAACAACGTAGATAATGACGATAATAACGACGACATTAACGACGATGATTATGACAAAATAACGACGATATTAACGACGATAATTATGAGGATGATAAGGACGATAACAACGATGATAATGACGATATTAACGACGATATTAACGACGATAATAACGACGTTAATAACGACGATAAAAAGAAGATAATGACAATAATAACGACGATATTATCGATGTTATTTATGACGATAACAACGTAGATAATGACGATAATAACGACGACATTAACGACGACGATTATGACAAAATAACGACGATATTAACGACGATAATTATGAGGATGATAAGGACGATAACAACGATGATAATGACGATATTAACGACGATATTAACGACGATAATAACGACGATATTAACGACGATAATAAAGACAATAAAAAGAAGATAATGACAATAATAACGACGATATTAAAGATAATATTTATGACGATAACAACGTAGATAATGACGATAATAACGACGACATTAACGACGATGATTATGACAAAATAACGACGATATTAACGACGATAATTATGAGGATGATAAGGACGATAACAACGATGATAATGACGATATTAACGACGATATTAACGACGATAATAACGACGTTAATAACGACGATAAAAAGAAGATAATGACAATAATAACGACGATATTATCGATGTTATTTATGACGATAACAACGTAGATAATGACGATAATAACGACGACATTAACGACGACGATTATGACAAAATAACGACGATATTAACGACGATAATTATGAGGATAATAAGGACGATAACAACGATGATAATGACGATATTAACGACGATATTAACGACGATATTAACGACGATAATAAAGACAATAAAAAGAAGATAATGACAATAATAACGACGATATTAAAGATAATATTTATGACGATAACAACGTAGATAATGACGATAATAACGACGACATTAACGACGATGATTATGACAAAATAACGACGATATTAACGACGATAATTATGAGGATGATAAGGACGATAACAACGATGATAATGACGATATTAACGACGATATTAACGACGATAATAACGACGATATTAACGACGATAATAAAGACAATAAAAAGAAGATAATGACAATAATGACGACGATATTAAAGATAATATTTATGTCGATAACAACGTAGATAATGACGATAATAACGACGACATTAACGACGATGATTATGACAAAATAACGACGATATTAACGACGATAATTATGAGGATGATAAGGACGATAACAACGATGATAATGACGATATTAACGACGATATTAACGACGATAATAACGACGTTAATAACGACGATAAAAAGAAGATAATGACAATAATAACGACGATATTATCGATGTTATTTATGACGATAACAACGTAGATAATGACGATAATAACGACGACATTAACGACGACGATTATGACAAAATAACGACGATATTAACGACGATAATTATGAGGATGATAAGGACGATAACAACGATGATAATGACGATATTAACGACGATATTAACGACGATAATAACGACGATATTAACGACGATAATAAAGACAATAAAAAGAAGATAATGACAATAATAACGACGATATTAAAGATAATATTTATGTCGATAACAACGTAGATAATGACGATAATAACGACGACATTAACGACGATGATTATGACAAAATAACGACGATATTAACGACGATAATTATGAGGATGATAAGGACGATAACAACGATGATAATGACGATATTAACGACGATATTAACGACGATAATAACGACGTTAATAACGACGATAAAAAGAAGATAATGACAATAATAACGACGATATTATCGATGTTATTTATGACGATAACAACGTAGATAATGACGATAATAACGACGACATTAACGACGACGATTATGACAAAATAACGACGATATTAACGACGATAATTATGAGGATGATAAGGACGATAACAACGATGATAATGACGATATTAACGACGATATTAACGACGATAATAACGACGATATTAACGACGATAATAAAGACAATAAAAAGAAGATAATGACAATAATAACGACGATATTAAAGATAATATTTATGACGATAACAACGTAGATAATGACGATAATAACGACGACATTAACGACGATGATTATGACAAAATAACGACGATATTAACGACGATAATTATGAGGATGATAAGGACGATAACAACGATGATAATGACGATATTAACGACGATATTAACGACGATAATAACGACGATATTAACGACGATAATAAAGACAATAAAAAGAAGATAATGACAATAATAACGACGATATTATCGATGATATTTATGACGATAACAACGTAGATAATGACGATAATAACGACGACATTAACGACGATGATTATGACAAAATAACGACGATATTAACGACGATAATTATGAGGATGATAAGGACGATAACAACGATGATAATGACGATATTAACGACGATAATAACGACGTTAATAACGACGATAAAAAGAAGATAATGACAATAAGAACGACGATATTATCGATGATATTTATGACGATAACAACGTAGATAATGACGAAAATAACGACGACATTAACGACGATGATTATGACAAAATAACGACGATATTAACGACGATAATTATGAGGATGATAAGGACGATAACAACGATGATAATGACGATAATAACGACGACATTAACGACGATGATTATGACAAAATAACGACGATATTAACGACGATAATTATGAGGATGATAAGGACGATTACAACGATGATAATGACGATATTAACGACGATATTAACGACGATAATAACGACGTTAATAACGACGATAAAAAGAAGATAATGACAATAATAACGACGATATTATCGATGATATTTATGACGATAACAACGTAGATAATGACGATAATAACGACGACATTAACGACGATGATTATGACAAAATAACGACGATATTAACGATGATAATTATGAGGATGATAAGGACGATAACAACGATTATAATGACGATATTAACGACGATATTAACGACGATAATAACGACGTTAAAAACGACGATAAAAAGAAGATAATGACAATAATAACGACGATATTATCGATGATATTTATGACGATAACAACGTAGATAATGACGATAATAACGACGACATTAACGACGATGATTATGACAAAATAACGACGATATTAACGACGATAATTATGAGGATAATAAGGACGATAACAACGATGATAATGACGATATTAACGACGATATTAACGACGATAATAACGACGTTAATAACGACGATAAAAAGAAGATAATGACAATAATAACGACGATATTATCGATGATATTTATGACGATAACAACGTAGATAATGACGATAATAACGACGACATTAACGACGATGATTATGACAAAATAACGACGATATTAACGACGATAATTATGAGGATAATAAGGACGATAACAACGATGATAATGACGATATTAACGACGATATTAACGACGATAATAACGACGATATTAACGACGATAATAAAGACAATAAAAAGAAGATAATGACAATAATAACGACGATATTAACGATAATATTTATGACGATAACAACGTAGATAATGACGATAATAACGACGACATTAACGACGATGATTATGACAAAATAACGACGATATTAACGACGATAATTATGAGGATGATAAGGACGATAACAACGATGATAATGACGATATTAACGACGATATTAACGACGATAATAACGACGTTAATAACGACGATAAAAAGAAGATAATGACAATAATAACGACGATATTATCGATGTTATTTATGACGATAACAACGTAGATAATGACGATAATAACGACGACATTAACGACGATGATTATGACAAAATAACGACGATATTAACGACGATAATTATGAGGATGATAAGGACGATAACAACGATGATAATGACGATATTAACGACGATAATAACGACGTTAATAACGACGATAAAAAGAAGATAATGACAATAAGAACGACGATATTATCGATGATATTTATGACGATAACAACGTAGATAATGACGAAAATAACGACGACATTAACGACGATGATTATGACAAAATAACGACGATATTAACGACGATAATTATGAGGATGATAAGGACGATAACAACGATGATAATGACGATATTAACGACGACATTAACGACGATAATTGTGACAAAATAACGACGATATTAACGACGATAATTATGAGGATAATAAGGACGATAACAACGATGATAATAACGATATTAACGACGATAATAACGACGATATTAACGACGATAATAACGACGTTAATAACGACGATAAAAAGAAGATAATGACAATAATAACGACGATATTATCGATGATATTTATGACGATAACAACGTAGATAATGACGATAATAACGACGACATTAACGACGATGATTATGACAAAATAACGACGATATTATCGACGATAATTATGAAGATAATAAGGACGATCACAACGATGATAATGACGATATTAACGACGATATTAACGACGATAATAACGACGATATTAACGACGATAATAAAGACAATAAAAAGAAGATAATGACAATAATAACGACGATATTAAAGATAATATTTATGTCGATAACAACGTAGATAATGACGATAATAACGACGACATTAACGACGATGATTATGACAAAATAACGACGATATTAACGACGATAATTATGAGGATGATAAGGACGATAACAACGATGATAATGACGATATTAACGACGATATTAACGACGATAATAACGACGTTAATAACGACGATAAAAAGAAGATAATGACAATAATAACGACGATATTATCGATGTTATTTATGACGATAACAACGTAGATAATGACGATAATAACGACGACATTAACGACGACGATTATGACAAAATAACGACGATATTAACGACGATAATTATGAGGATGATAAGGACGATAACAACGATGATAATGACGATATTAACGACGATATTAACGACGATAATAACGACGATATTAACGACGATAATAAAGACAATAAAAAGAAGATAATGACAATAATAACGACGATATTAAAGATAATATTTATGACGATAACAACGTAGATAATGACGATAATAACGACGACATTAACGACGATGATTATGACAAAATAACGACGATATTAACGACGATAATTATGAGGATGATAAGGACGATAACAACGATGATAATGACGATATTAACGACGATATTAACGACGATAATAACGACGATATTAACGACGATAATAAAGACAATAAAAAGAAGATAATGACAATAATAACGACGATATTATCGATGATATTTATGACGATAACAACGTAGATAATGACGATAATAACGACGACATTAACGACGATGATTATGACAAAATAACGACGATATTAACGACGATAATTATGAGGATGATAAGGACGATAACAACGATGATAATGACGATATTAACGACGATAATAACGACGTTAATAACGACGATAAAAAGAAGATAATGACAATAAGAACGACGATATTATCGATGATATTTATGACGATAACAACGTAGATAATGACGATAATAACGACGACATTAACGACGATGATTATGACAAAATAACGACGATATTAACGACGATAATTATGAGGATGATAAGGACGATAACAACGATGATAATGACGATATTAACGACGATATTAACTACGATGATTGTGACAAAATAACGACGATATTAACGACG
Organism: Dolichovespula media; assembly: GCA_911387685.1. Classification (NCBI taxonomy): domain Eukaryota; kingdom Metazoa; phylum Arthropoda; class Insecta; order Hymenoptera; family Vespidae; genus Dolichovespula; species Dolichovespula media. The sequence goes on along the minus strand of CAJVQJ010000029.1, from coordinate 128,263 downwards.
ATAATTATGAGGATAATAAGGACGATAACAACGATGATAATAACGATATTAACGACGATAATAACGACGATATTAACGACGATAATAACGACGTTAATAACGACGATAAAAAGAAGATAATGACAATAATAACGACGATATTATCGATGATATTTATGACGATAACAACGTAGATAATGACGATAATAACGACGACATTAACGACGATGATTATGACAAAATAACGACGATATTATCGACGATAATTATGAGGATAATAAGGACGATAACAACGATGATAATGACGATATTAACGACGATATTAACGACGATAATAACGACGATATTAACGACGATAATAAAGACAATAAAAAGAAGATAATGACAATAATAACGACGATATTAAAGATAATATTTATGTCGATAACAACGTAGATAATGACGATAATAACGACGACATTAACGACGATGATTATGACAAAATAACGACGATATTAACGACGATAATTATGAGGATGATAAGGACGATAACAACGATGATAATGACGATATTAACGACGATATTAACGACGATAATAACGACGTTAATAACGACGATAAAAAGAAGATAATGACAATAATAACGACGATATTATCGATGTTATTTATGACGATAACAACGTAGATAATGACGATAATAACGACGACATTAACGACGATGATTATGACAAAATAACGACGATATTAACGACGATAATTATGAGGATGATAAGGACGATAACAACGATGATAATGACGATATTAACGACGATAATAACGACGTTAATAACGACGATAAAAAGAAGATAATGACAATAAGAACGACGATATTATCGATGATATTTATGACGATAACAACGTAGATAATGACGAAAATAACGACGACATTAACGACGATGATTATGACAAAATAACGACGATATTAACGACGATAATTATGAGGATGATAAGGACGATAACAACGATGATAATGACGATATTAACGACGACATTAACGACGATGATTGTGACAAAATAACGACGATATTAACGACGATAATTATGAGGATGATAAGGACGATAACAACGATGATAATGACGATATTAACGACGACATTAACGACGATATTAACGACGATAATAACGACGTTAATAACGACGATAAAAAGAAGATAATGACAATAATAACGATGATATTATCGATGATATTTATGACGATAACAACGTAGATAATGACGATAATAACGACGACATTAACGACGATGATTATGACAAAATAACGACGATATTATCGACGATAATTATGAAGATAATAAGGACGATCACAACGATGATAATGACGATATTAACGACGATATTAACGACGATAATAACGACGATATTAACGACGATAATAAAGACAATAAAAAGAAGATAATGACAATAATAACGACGATATTAAAGATAATATTTATGTCGATAACAACGTAGATAATGACGATAATAACGACGACATTAACGACGATGATTATGACAAAATAACGACGATATTAACGACGATAATTATGAGGATGATAAGGACGATAACAACGATGATAATGACGATATTAACGACGATATTAACGACGATAATAACGACGTTAATAACGACGATAAAAAGAAGATAATGACAATAATAACGACGATATTATCGATGATATTTATGACGATAACAACGTAGATAATGACGATAATAACGACGACATTAACGACGACGATTATGACAAAATAACGACGATATTAACGACGATAATTATGAGGATGATAAGGACGATAACAACGATGATAATGACGATATTAACGACGATATTAACGACGATAATAACGACGATATTAACGACGATAATAAAGACAATAAAAAGAAGATAATGACAATAATAACGACGATATTAAAGATAATATTTATGACGATAACAACGTAGATAATGACGATAATAACGACGACATTAACGACGATGATTATGACAAAATAACGACGATATTAACGACGATAATTATGAGGATGATAAGGACGATAACAACGATGATAATGACGATATTAACGACGATATTAACGACGATAATAACGACGTTAATAACGACGATAAAAAGAAGATAATGACAATAATAACGACGATATTATCGATGTTATTTATGACGATAACAACGTAGATAATGACGATAATAACGACGACATTAACGACGACGATTATGACAAAATAACGACGATATTAACGACGATAATTATGAGGATAATAAGGACGATAACAACGATGATAATGACGATATTAACGACGATATTAACGACGATAATAACGACGATATTAACGACGATAATAAAGACAATAAAAAGAAGATAATGACAATAATAACGACGATATTAAAGATAATATTTATGACGATAACAACGTAGATAATGACGATAATAACGACGACATTAACGACGATGATTATGACAAAATAACGACGATATTAACGACGATAATTATGAGGATGATAAGGACGATAACAACGATGATAATGACGATAATAACGACGACATTAGCGACGATGTTTATGACAAAATAACGACGATATTAACGACGATAATTATGAGGATAATAAGGACGATAACAACGATTATAATGACGATATTAACGACGATATTAACGACGATAATAACGACGTTAAAAACGACGATAAAAAGAAGATAATGACAATAATAACGACGATATTATCGATGATATTTATGACGATAACAACGTAGATAATGACGATAATAACGACGACATTAACGACGATGATTATGACAAAATAACGACGATATTAACGACGATAATTATGAGGATGATAAGGACGATAACAACGATGATAATGACGATATTAACGACGATAATAACGACGATATTAACGACGATAATAAAGACAATAAAAAGAAGATAATGACAATAATAACGACGATATTAACGATAATATTTATGACGATAACAACGTAGATAATGACGATAATAACGACGACATTAACGACGATGATTATGACAAAATAACGACGATATTAACGACGATAATTATGAGGATGATAAGGACGATAACAACGATGATAATGACGATATTAACGACGATATTAACGACGATAATAACGACGATATTAACGACGATAATAAAGACAATAAAAAGAAGATAATGACAATAATAACGACGATATTAAAGATAATATTTATGACGATAACAACGTAGATAATGACGATAATAACGACGACATTAACGACGATGATTATGACAAAATAACGACGATATTAACGACGATAATTATGAGGATGATAAGGACGATAACAACGATGATAATGACGATAATAACGACGACATTAGCGACGATGTTTATGACAAAATAACGACGATATTAACGACGATAATTATGAGGATAATAAGGACGATAACAACGATTATAATGACGATATTAACGACGATATTAACGACGATAATAACGACGTTAAAAACGACGATAAAAAGAAGATAATGACAATAATAACGACGAAATTATCGATGATATTTATGACGATAACAACGTAGATAATGACGATAATAACGACGACATTAACGACGATGATTATGACAAAATAACGACGATATTAACGACGATAATTATGAGGATGATAAGGACGATAACAACGATGATAATGACGATATTAACGACGATATTAACGACGATAATAACGACGTTAATAACGACGATAAAAAGAAGATAATGACAATAATAACGACGATATTATCGATGATATTTATGACGATAACAACGTAGATAATGACGATAATAACGACGACATTAACGACGATGATTATGACAAAATAACGACGATATTAACGACGATAATTATGAGGATGATAAGGACGATAACAACGATGATAATGACGATATTAACGACGATATTAACGACGATAATAACGACGTTAATAACGACGATAAAAAGAAGATAATGACAATAATAACGACGATATTATCGATGATATTTATGACGATAACAACGTAGATAATGACGATAATAACGACGACATTAACGACGATGATTATGACAAAATAACGACGATATTAACGACGATAATTATGAGGATGATAAGGACGATAACAACGATGATAATGACGATATTAACGACGATATTAACGACGATAATAACGACGTTAATAACGACGATAAAAAGAAGATAATGACAATAATAACGACGATATTATCGATGATATTTATGACGATAACAACGTAGATAATGACGATAATAACGACGACATTAACGACGATGATTATGACAAAATAACGACGATATTAACGACGATAATTATGAGGATGATAAGGACGATAACAACGATTATAATGACGATATTAACGACGATATTAACGACGATAATAACGATGTTAAAAACGACGATAAAAAGAAGATAATGACAATAATAACGACGATATTATCGATGATATTTATGACGATAACAACGTAGATAATGACGATAATAACGACGACATTAACGACGATGATTATGACAAAATAACGACGATATTAACGACGATAATTATGAGGATGATAAGGACGATAACAACGATGATAATGACGATATTAACGACGATAATAACGACGTTAATAACGACGATAAAAAGAAGATAATGACAATAAGAACGACGATATTATCGATGATATTTATGACGATAACAACGTAGATAATGACGAAAATAACGACGACATTAACGACGATGATTATGACAAAATAACGACGATATTAACGACGATAATTATGAGGATGATAAGGACGATAACAACGATGATAATGACGATATTAACGACGACATTAACGACGATGATTGTGACAAAATAACGACGATATTAACGACGATAATTATGAGGATGATAAGGACGATAACAACGATGATAATGACGATATTAACGACGACATTAACGACGATATTAACGACGATAATAACGACGTTAATAACGACGATAAAAAGAAGATAATGACAATAATAACGATGATATTATCGATGATATTTATGACGATAACAACGTAGATAATGACGATAATAACGACGACATTAACGACGATGATTATGACAAAATAACGACGATATTATCGACGATAATTATGAAGATAATAAGGACGATCACAACGATGATAATGACGATATTAACGACGATATTAACGACGATAATAACGACGATATTAACGACGATAATAAAGACAATAAAAAGAAGATAATGACAATAATAACGACGATATTAAAGATAATATTTATGTCGATAACAACGTAGATAATGACGATAATAACGACGACATTAACGACGATGATTATGACAAAATAACGACGATATTAACGACGATAATTATGAGGATGATAAGGACGATAACAACGATGATAATGACGATATTAACGACGATATTAACGACGATAATAACGACGTTAATAACGACGATAAAAAGAAGATAATGACAATAATAACGACGATATTATCGATGTTATTTATGACGATAACAACGTAGATAATGACGATAATAACGACGACATTAACGACGACGATTATGACAAAATAACGACGATATTAACGACGATAATTATGAGGATGATAAGGACGATAACAACGATGATAATGACGATATTAACGACGATATTAACAACGATAATAACGACGATATTAACGACGATAATAAAGACAATAAAAAGAAGATAATGACAATAATAACGACGATATTAAAGATAATATTTATGACGATAACAACGTAGATAATGACGATAATAACGACGACATTAACGACGATGATTATGACAAAATAACGACGATATTAACGACGATAATTATGAGGATGATAAGGACGATAACAACGATGATAATGACGATATTAACGACGATATTAACGACGATAATAACGACGTTAATAACGACGATAAAAAGAAGATAATGACACTAATAACGACGATATTATCGATGTTATTTATGACGATAACAACGTAGATAATGACGATAATAACGACGACATTAACGACGACGATTATGACAAAATAACGACGATATTAACGACGATAATTATGAGGATAATAAGGACGATAACAACGATGATAATGACGATATTAACGACGATATTAACGACGATAATAACGACGATATTAACGACGATAATAAAGACAATAAAAAGAAGATAATGACAATAATAACGACGATATTAAAGATAATATTTATGACGATAACAACGTAGATAATGACGATAATAACGACGACATTAACGACGATGATTATGACAAAATAACGACGATATTAACGACGATAATTATGAGGATGATAAGGACGATAACAACGATGATAATGACGATAATAACGACGACATTAGCGACGATGTTTATGACAAAATAACGACGATATTAACGACGATATTTATGAGGATAATAAGGACGATAACAACGATTATAATGACGATATTAACGACGATATTAACGACGATAATAACGACGTTAAAAACGACGATAAAAAGAAGATAATGACAATAATAACGACGATATTATCGATGATATTTATGACGATAACAACGTAGATAATGACGATAATAACGACGACATTAACGACGATGATTATGACAAAATAACGACGATATTAACGACGATAATTATGAGGATGATAAGGACGATAACAACGATGATAATGACGATATTAACGACGATAATAACGACGATATTAACGACGATAATAAAGACAATAAAAAGAAGATAATGACAATAATAACGACGATATTAACGATAATATTTATGACGATAACAACGTAGATAATGACGATAATAACGACGACATTAACGACGATGATTATGACAAAATAACGACGATATTAACGACGATAATTATGAGGATGATAAGGACGATAACAACGATGATAATGACGATATTAACGACGATATTAACGACGATAATAACGACGATATTAACGACGATAATAAAGACAATAAAAAGAAGATAATGACAATAATAACGACGATATTAAAGATAATATTTATGACGATAACAACGTAGATAATGACGATAATAACGACGACATTAACGACGATGATTATGACAAAATAACGACGATATTAACGACGATAATTATGAGGATGATAAGGACGATAACAACGATGATAATGACGATAATAACGACGACATTAGCGACGATGTTTATGACAAAATAACGACGATATTAACGACGATAATTATGAGGATAATAAGGACGATAACAACGATTATAATGACGATATTAACGACGATATTAACGACGATAATAACGACGTTAAAAACGACGATAAAAAGAAGATAATGACAATAATAACGACGATATTATCGATGATATTTATGACGATAACAACGTAGATAATGACGATAATAACGACGACATTAACGACGATGATTATGACAAAATAACGACGATATTAACGACGATAATTATGAGGATGATAAGGACGATAACAACGATGATAATGACGATATTAACGACGATATTAACGACGATAATAACGACGTTAATAACGACGATAAAAAGAAGATAATGACAATAATAACGACGATATTATCGATGATATTTATGACGATAACAACGTAGATAATGACGATAATAACGACGACATTAACGACGATGATTATGACAAAATAACGACGATATTAACGACGATAATTATGAGGATGATAAGGACGATAACAACGATGATAATGACGATATTAACGACGATATTAACGACGATAATAACGACGTTAATAACGACGATAAAAAGAAGATAATGACAATAATAACGACGATATTATCGATGATATTTATGACGATAACAACGTAGATAATGACGATAATAACGACGACATTAACGACGATGATTATGACAAAATAACGACGATATTAACGACGATAATTATGAGGATGATAAGGACGATAACAACGATGATAATGACGATATTAACGACGATATTAACGACGATAATAACGACGTTAATAACGACGATAAAAAGAAGATAATGACAATAATAACGACGATATTATCGATGATATTTATGACGATAACAACGTAGATAATGACGATAATAACGACGACATTAACGACGATGATTATGACAAAATAACGACGATATTAACGACGATAATTATGAGGATGATAAGGACGATAACAACGATTATAATGACGATATTAACGACGATATTAACGACGATAATAACGATGTTAAAAACGACGATAAAAAGAAGATAATGACAATAATAACGACGATATTATCGATGATATTTATGACGATAACAACGTAGATAATGACGATAATAACGACGACATTAACGACGATGATTATGACAAAATAACGACGATATTAACGACGATAATTATGAGGATGATAAGGACGATAACAACGATGATAATGACGATATTAACGACGATAATAACGACGTTAATAACGACGATAAAAAGAAGATAATGACAATAATAACGACGATATTATCGATGATATTTATGACGATAACAACGTAGATAATGACGATAATAACGACGACATTAACGACGATGATTATGACAAAATAACGACGATATTAACGACGATAATTATGAGGATGATAAGGACGATAACAACGATGATAGTGACGATATTAACGACGATATTAACGACGATAATAACGACGTTAATAACGACGATAAAAAGAAGATAATGACAATAATAACGACGATATTATCGATGATATTTATGACGATAACAACGTAGATAATGACGATAATAACGACGACATTAACGACGATGATTATGACAAAATAACGACGATATTAACGACGATAATTATGAGGATGATAAGGACGATAACAACGATTATAATGACGATATTAACGACGATAATAACGATGTTAAAAACGACGATAAAAAGAAGATAATGACAATAATAACGACGATATTATCGATGATATTTATGACGATAACAACGTAGATAATGACGATAATAACGACGACATTAACGACGATGATTATGACAAAATAACGACGATATTAACGACGATAATTATGAGGATGATAAGGACGATAACAACGATGATAATGACGATATTAACGACGATAATAACGACGTTAATAACGACGATAAAAAGAAGATAATGACAATAATAACGACGATATTATCGATGATATTTATGACGAAAACAACGTAGATAATGACGATAATAACGACGACATTAACGACGATGATTATGACAAAATAACGACGATATTAACGACGATAATTATGAGGATAATAAGGACGATAACAACGATGATAATGACGATATTAACGACGATATTAACGACGATAATAACGACGATATTAACGACGATAATAAAGACAATAAAAAGAAGATAATGACAATAATAACGACGATATTAACGATAATATTTATGACGATAACAACGTAGATAATGACGATAATAACGACGACATTAACGACGATGATTATGACAAAATAACGACGATATTAACGACGATAATTATGAGGATGATAAGGACGATAACAACGATGATAATGACGATATTAACGACGATATTAACGACGATAATAACGACGATATTAACGACGATAATAAAGACAATAAAAAGAAGATAATGACAATAATAACGACGATATTAAAGATAATATTTATGACGATAACAACGTAGATAATGACGATAATAACGACGACATTAACGACGATGATTATGACAAAATAACGACGATATTAACGACGATAATTATGAGGATGATAAGGACGATAACAACGATTATAATGACGATATTAACGACGATATTAACGACGATAATAACGACGTTAAAAACGACGATAAAAAGAAGATAATGACAATAATAACGACGATATTATCGATGATATTTATGACGATAACAACGTAGATAATGACGATAATAACGACGACATTAACGACGATGATTATGACAAAATAACGACGATATTAACGACGATAATTATGAGGATGATAAGGACGATAACAACGATGATAATGACGATATTAACGACGATATTAACGACGATAATAACGACGATAATAACGACGATAAAAAGAAGATAATGACAATAATAACGACGATATTATCGATGATATTTATGACGATAACAACGTAGATAATGACGATAATAACGACGACATTAACGACGATGATTATGACAAAATAACGACGATATTAACGACGATAATTATGAGGATGATAAGGACGATAACAACGATTATAATGACGATATTAACGACGATATTTACGACGATAATAACGATATTAAAAACGACGATAAAAAGAAGATAATGACAATAATAACGACGATATTATCGATGATATTTATGACGATAACAACGTAGATAATGACGATAATAACGACGACATTAACGACGATGATTATGACAAAATAACGACGATATTAACGACGATAATTATGAGGATGATAAGGACGATAACAACGATGATAATGACGATATTAACGACGATAATAACGACGTTAATAACGACGATAAAAAGAAGATAATGACAATAATAACGACGATATTATCGATGATATTTATGACGATAACAACGTAGATAATGACGATAATAACGACGACATTAACGACGATGATTATGACAAAATAACGACGATATTAACGACGATAATTATGAGGATAATAAGGACGATAACAACGATGATAATGACGATATTAACGACGATATTAACGACGATAATAACGACGATATTAACGACGATAATAAAGACAATAAAAAGAAGATAATGACAATAATAACGACGATATTAACGATAATATTTATGACGATAACAACGTAGATAATGACGATAATAACGACGACATTAACGACGATGATTATGACAAAATAACGACGATATTAACGACGATAATTATGAGGATAATAAGGACGATAACAACGATGATAATGACGATATTAACGACGATAATAACGACGATATTAACGACGATAATAACGTCGATAAAAAGAAGATAATGACAATAATAACGACGATATTATCGATGTTATTTATGACGATAACAACGTAGATAATGACGATAATAACGACGACATTAACGACGATGCTTATGACAAAATAACGACGATATTAACGACGATAATTATGAGGATAATAAGGACGATAACAACGATGATAATGACGATATTAACGACGATAATAACGACGATATTAACGACGATAATAACGTCGATAAAAAGAAGATAATGACAATAATAACGACGATATTAACGATGATAATTATGACGATAACAACGAAGATAATGACGATAATAACGACGACATTATCGTCGATGATTATGACAATATAACGACGATATTAACGACGATAATTATGAGGATGATAAGGATGATAACAACGATGATAATGACGATAATAACGACGACATTAACGACGATGTTTATGACAAAATAACGACGATATTAACGACGATAATTATGAGGATAATAAGGACGATAACAACGATTATAATGACGATATTAACGACGATATTAACGACGATAATAACGACGTTAAAAACGACGATAAAAAGAAGATAATGACAATAATAACGACGATATTATCGATGATATTTATGACGATAACAACGTAGATAATGACGATAATAACGACGACATTAACGACGATGATTATGACAAAATAACGACGATATTAACGACGATAATTATGAGGATGATAAGGACGATAACAACGATGATAATGACGATATTAACGACGACATTAGCGACGATGTTTATGACAAAATAACGACGATATTAACGACGATAATTATGAGGATAATAAGGACGATAACAACGATTATAATGACGATATTAACGACGATATTAACGACGATAATAACGACGTTAAAAACGACGATAAAAAGAAGATAATGACAATAATAACGACGATATTATCGATGATATTTATGACGATAACAACGTAGATAATGACGATAATAACGACGACATTAACGACGATGATTATGACAAAATAACGACGATATTAACGACGATAATTATGAGGATGATAAGGACGATAACAACGATGATAATGACGATATTAACGACGATATTAACGACGATAATAACGACGTTAATAACGACGATAAAAAGAAGATAATGACAATAATAACGACGATATTATCGATGATATTTATGACGATAACAACGTAGATAATGACGATAATAACGACGACATTAACGACGATGATTATGACAAAATAACGACGATATTAACGACGATAATTATGAGGATAATAAGGACGATAACAACGATGATAATGACGATAATTACGACGATATTAACGACGATAATAACGACGATATTAACGACGATAATAAAGACAATAAAAAGAAGATAATGACAATAATAACGACGATATTAACGATAATATTTATGACGATAACAACGTAGATAATGACGATAATAACGACGACATTAACGACGATGATTATGACAAAATAACGACGATATTAACGACGATAATTATGAGGATGATAAGGACGATAACAACGATGATAATGACGATAATAACGACGACATTAGCGACGATGTTTATGACAAAATAACGACGATATTAACGACGATAATTATGAGGATAATAAGGACGATAACAACGATTATAATGACGATATTAACGACGATATTAACGACGATAATAACGACGTTAAAAACGACGATAAAAAGAAGATAATGACAATAATAACGACGATATTATCGATGATATTTATGACGATAACAACGTAGATAATGACGATAATAACGACGACATTAACGACGATGATTATGACAAAATAACGACGATATTAACGACGATAATTATGAGGATGATAAGGACGATAACAACGATGATAATGACGATAATAACGACGATATTAACGACGATAATAACGACGTTAATAACGACGATAAAAAGAAGATAATGACAATAATAACGACGATATTATCGATGATATTTATGACGATAACAACGTAGATAATGACGATAATAACGACGACATTAACGACGATGATTATGACAAAATAACGACGATATTAACGACGATAATTATGAGGATAATAAGGACGATAACAACGATGATAATGACGATAATTACGACGATATTAACGACGATAATAACGACGATATTAACGACGATAATAAAGACAATAAAAAGAAGATAATGACAATAATAACGACGATATTAACGATAATATTTATGACGATAACAACGTAGATAATGACGATAATAACGACGACATTAACGACGATGATTATGACAAAATAACGACGATATTAACGACGATAATTATGAGGATGATAAGGACGATAACAACGATGATAATGACGATAATAACGACGACATTAACGACGATAATAACGACGATATTAACGACGATAATAAAGACAATAAAAAGAAGATAATGACAATAATAACGACGATATTAAAGATAATATTTATGTCGATAACAACGTAGATAATGACGATAATAACGACGACATTAACGACGATGATTATGACAAAATAACGACAATATTAACGACGATAATTATGAGGATGATAAGGACGATAACAACGATGATAATGACGATATTAACGACGATATTAACGACGATAATAACGACGTTAATAACGACGATAAAAAGAAGATAATGACAATAATAACGACGATATTATCGATGTTATTTATGACGATAACAACGTAGATAATGACGATAATAACGACGACATTAACGACGATGATTATGACAAAATAACGACGATATTATCGACGATAATTATGAAGATAATAAGGACGATCACAACGATGATAATGACGATATTAACGACGATATTAACGACGATAATAACGACGATATTAACGACGATAATAAAGACAATAAAAAGAAGATAATGACAATAATAACGACGATATTAAAGATAATATTTATGTCGATAACAACGTAGATAATGACGATAATAACGACGACATTAACGACGATGATTATGACAAAATAACGACGATATTAACGACGATAATTATGAGGATGATAAGGACGATAACAACGATGATAATGACGATATTAACGACGATATTAACGACGATAATAACGACGTTAATAACGACGATAAAAAGAAGATAATGACAATAATAACGACGATATTATCGATGTTATTTATGACGATAACAACGTAGATAATGACGATAATAACGACGACATTAACGACGACGATTATGACAAAATAACGACGATATTAACGACGATAATTATGAGGATGATAAGGACGATAACAACGATGATAATGACGATATTAACGACGATATTAACGACGATAATAACGACGATATTAACGACGATAATAAAGACAATAAAAAGAAGATAATGACAATAATAACGACGATATTAAAGATAATATTTATGACGATAACAACGTAGATAATGACGATAATAACGACGACATTAACGACGATGATTATGACAAAATAACGACGATATTAACGACGATAATTATGAGGATGATAAGGACGATAACAACGATGATAATGACGATATTAACGACGATATTAACGACGATAATAACGACGTTAATAACGACGATAAAAAGAAGATAAAGACAATAATAACGACGATATTATCGATGATATTTATGACGATAACAACGTAGATAATGACGATAATAACGACGACATTAACGACGATGATTATGACAAAATAACGACGATATTAACGACGATAATTATGAGGATAATAAGGACGATAACAACGATGATAATGACGATATTAACGACGATATTAACGACGATAATAACGACGATATTAACGACGATAATAAAGACAATAAAAAGAAGATAATGACAATAATAACGACGATATTAAAGATAATATTTATGACGATAACAACGTAGATAATGACGATAATAACGACGACATTAACGACGATGATTATGACAAAATAACGACGATATTAACGACGATAATTATGAGGATGATAAGGACGATAACAACGATGATAATGACGATAATAACGAGGACATTAGCGACGATGTTTATGACAAAATAACGACGATATTAACGACGATAATTATGAGGATAATAAGGACGATAACAACGATTATAATGACGATATTAACGACGATATTAACGACGATAATAACGACGTTAAAAACGACGATAAAAAGAAGATAATGACAATAATAACGACGATATTATCGATGATATTTATGACGATAACAACGTAGATAATGACGATAATAACGACGACATTAACGACGATGATTATGACAAAATAACGACGATATTAACGACGATAATTATGAGGATGATAAGGACGATAACAACGATGATAATGACGATATTAACGACGATATTAACGACGATAATAACGACGTTAATAACGACGATAAAAAGAAGATAATGACAATAATAACGACGATATTATCGATGATATTTATGACGATAACAACGTAGATAATGACGATAATAACGACGACATTAACGACGATGATTATGACAAAATAACGACGATATTAACGACGATAATTATGAGGATGATAAGGACGATAACAACGATTATAATGACGATATTAACGACGATATTAACGACGATAATAACGATGTTAAAAACGACGATAAAAAGAAGATAATGACAATAATAACGACGATATTATCGATGATATTTATGACGATAACAACGTAGATAATGACGATAATAACGACGACATTAACGACGATGATTATGACAAAATAACGACGATATTAACGACGATAATTATGAGGATGATAAGGACGATAACAACGATGATAATGACGATATTAACGACGATAATAACGACGTTAATAACGACGATAAAAAGAAGATAATGACAATAATAACGACGATATTATCGATGATATTTATGACGATAACAACGTAGATAATGACGATAATAACGACGACATTAACGACGATGATTATGACAAAATAACGACGATATTAACGACGATAATTATGAGGATAATAAGGACGATAACAACGATGATAATGACGATATTAACGACGATATTAACGACGATAATAACGACGATATTAACGACGATAATAAAGACAATAAAAAGAAGATAATGACAATAATAACGACGATATTAACGATAATATTTATGACGATAACAACGTAGATAATGACGATAATAACGACGACATTAACGACGATGATTATGACAAAATAACGACGATATTAACGACGATAATTATGAGGATGATAAGGACGATAACAACGATGATAATGACGATATTAACGACGACATTAACTACGATGATTGTGACAAAATAACGACGATATTAACGACGATAATTATGAGGATAATAAGGACGATAACAACGATGATAATAACGATATTAACGACGATAATAACGACGATATTAACGACGATAATAACGACGTTAATAACGACGATAAAAAGAAGATAATGACAATAATAACGACGATATTATCGATGATATTTATGACGATAACAACGTAGATAATGACGATAATAACGACGACATTAACGACGATGATTATGACAAAATAACGACGATATTATCGACGATAATTATGAGGATAATAAGGACGATAACAACGATGATAATGACGATATTAACGACGATATTAACGACGATAATAACGACGATATTAACGACGATAATAAAGACAATAAAAAGAAGATAATGACAATAATAACGACGATATTAAAGATAATATTTATGTCGATAACAACGTAGATAATGACGATAATAACGACGACATTAACGACGATGATTATGACAAAATAACGACGATATTAACGACGATAATTATGAGGATGATAAGGACGATAACAACGATTATAATGACGATATTAACGACGATATTAACGACGATAATAACGACGTTAAAAACGACGATAAAAAGAAGATAATGACAATAATAACGACGATATTATCGATGATATTTATGACGATAACAACGTAGATAATGACGATAATAACGACGACATTAACGACGATGATTATGACAAAATAACGACGATATTAACGACGATAATTATGAGGATGATAAGGATGATAACAACGATGATAATGACGATAATAACGACGACATTAACGACGATGTTTATGACAAAATAACAACGATATTAACGTCGATAATTATGAGGATAATAAGGACGATAACAACGATTATAATGACGATATTAACGACGATAATAACGACGTTAACTACGACGATAAAAAGAAGATAATGACAATAATAACGACGATATTATCGATGATATTTATGACGATAACAACGTAGATAATGACGATAATAACGACGACATTAACGACGATGATTATGACAAAATAACGACGATATTAACGACGATAATTATGAGGATGATAAGGACGATAACAACGATGATAATGACGATATTAACGACGATATTAACGACGATAATAACGACGATATTAACGACGATAAAAAGAAGATAATGACAATAATAACGACGATATTATCGATGTTATTTATGACGATAACAACGTAGATAATGACGATAATAACGACGACATTAACGACGACGATTATGACAAAATAACGACGATATTAACGACGATAATTATGAGGATAATAAGGACGATAACAACGATGATAATGACGATATTAACGACGATATTAACGACGATAATAACGACGATATTAACGACGATAATAAAGACAATAAAAAGAAGATAATGACAATAATAACGACGATATTAAGGATAATATTTATGACGATAACAACGTAGATAATGACGATAATAACGACGACATTAACGACGATGATTATGACAAAATAACGACGATATTAACGACGATAATTATGAGGATGATAAGGACGATAACAACGATGATAATGACGATAATAACGACGACATTAGCGACGATGTTTATGACAAAATAACGACGATATTAACGACGATAATTATGAGGATAATAAGGACGATAACAACGATTATAATGACGATATTAACGACGATATTAACGACGATAATAACGACGTTAAAAACGACGATAAAAAGAAGATAATGACAATAATAACGACGATATTATCGATGATATTTATGACGATAACAACGTAGATAATGACGATAATAACGACGACATTAACGACGATGATTATGACAAAATAACGACGATATTAACGACGATAATTATGAGGATGATAAGGACGATAACAACGATGATAATGACGATATTAACGACGATATTAACGACGATAATAACGACGTTAATAACGACGATAAAAAGAAGATAATGACAATATTAACGACGATATTATCGATGATATTTATGACGATAACAACGTAGATAATGACGATAATAACGACGACATTAACGACGATGATTATGACAAAATAACGACGATATTAACGACGATAATTATGAGGATGATAAGGACGATAACAACGATGATAATGACGATAATAACGACGACATTAACGACGATGATTGTGACAAAATAACGACGATATTAACGACAATAATTATGAGGATGATAAGGACGATAACAACGATTATAATGACGATATTAACGACGATATTAACGACGATAATAACGACGTTAAAAACGACGATAAAAAGAAGATAATGACAATAATAACGACGATATTATCGATGATATTTATGACGATAACAACGTAGATAATGACGATAATAACGACGACATTAACGACGATGATTATGACAAAATAACGACGATATTAACGACGATAATTATGAGGATGATAAGGATGATAACAACGATGATAATGACGATAATAACGACGACATTAACGACGATGTTTATGACAAAATAACAACGATATTAACGTCGATAATTATGAGGATAATAAGGACGATAACAACGATTATAATGACGATATTAACGACGATAATAACGACGTTAAAAACGACGATAAAAAGAAGATAATGACAATAATAACGACGATATTATCGATGATATTTATGACGATAACAACGTAGATAATGACGATAATAACGACGACATTAACGACGATGATTATGACAAAATAACGACGATATTAACGACGATAATTATGAGGATGATAAGGACGATAACAACGATGATAATGACGATATTAACGACGATATTAACGACGATAATAACGACGATATTAACGACGATAAAAAGAAGATAATGACAATAATAACGACGATATTATCGATGTTATTTATGACGATAACAACGTAGATAATGACGATAATAACGACGACATTAACGACGACGATTATGACAAAATAACGACGATATTAACGACGATAATTATGAGGATAATAAGGACGATAACAACGATGATAATGACGATATTAACGACGATATTAACGACGATAATAACGACGATATTAACGACGATAATAAAGACAATAAAAAGAAGATAATGACAATAATAACGACGATATTAAAGATAATATTTATGACGATAACAACGTAGATAATGACGATAATAACGACGACATTAACGACGATGATTATGACAAAATAACGACGATATTAACGACGATAATTATGAGGATGATAAGGACGATAACAACGATGATAATGACGATAATAACGACGACATTAGCGACGATGTTTATGACAAAATAACGACGATATTAACGACGATAATTATGAGGATAATAAGGACGATAACAACGATTATAATGACGATATTAACGACGATATTAACGACGATAATAACGACGTTAAAAACGACGATAAAAAGAAGATAATGACAATAATAACGACGATATTATCGATGATATTTATGACGATAACAACGTAGATAATGACGATAATAACGACGACATTAACGACGATGATTATGACAAAATAACGACGATATTAACGACGATAATTATGAGGATGATAAGGACGATAACAACGATGATAATGACGATATTAACGACGATATTAACGACGATAATAACGACGTTAATAACGACGATAAAAAGAAGATAATGACAATAATAACGACGATATTATCGATGATATTTATGACGATAACAACGTAGATAATGACGATAATAACGACGACATTAACGACGATGATTATGACAAAATAACGACGATATTAACGACGATAATTATGAGGATAATAAGGACGATAACAACGATGATAATGACGATATTAACGACGATATTAACGACGATAATAACGACGATATTAACGACGATAATAAAGACAATAAAAAGAAGATAATGACAATAATAACGACGATATTAACGACAATATTTATGACGATAACAACGTAGATAATGACGATAATAACGACGACATTAACGACGATGATTATGACAAAATAACGACGATATTAACGACGATAATTATGAGGATGATAAGGACGATAACAACGATGATAATGACGATAATAACGACGACATTAACGACGATGATTGTGACAAAATAACGACGATATTAACGACGATAATTATGAGGATAATAAGGACGATAACAACGATGATAATGACGATAATAACGACGACATTAGCGACGATGTTTATGACAAAATAACTACGATATTAACGACGATAATTATGAGGATAATAAGGACGATAACAACGATTATAAAGACGATATTAACGACGATATTAACGACGATAATAACGACGTTAAAAACGACGATAAAAAGAAGATAATGACAATAATAACGACGATATTATCGATGATATTTATGACGATAACAACGTAGATAATGACGATAATAACGACGACATTAACGACGATGATTATGACAAAATAACGACGATATTAACGACGATAATTATGAGGATGATAAGGACGATAACAACGATGATAATGACGATATTAACGACGATATTAACGACGATAATAACGACGTTAATAACGACGATAAAAAGAAGATAATGACAATAATAACGACGATATTATCGATGATATTTATGACGATAACAACGTAGATAATGACGATAATAACGACGACATTAACGACGATGATTATGACAAAATAACGACGATATTAACGACGATAATTATGAGGATGATAAGGACGATAACAACGATTATAATGACGATATTAACGACGATATTAACGACGATAATAACGATGTTAAAAACGACGATAAAAAGAAGATAATGACAATAATAACGACGATATTATCGATGATATTTATGACGATAACAACGTAGATAATGACGATAATAACGACGACATTAACGACGATGATTATGACAAAATAACGACGATATTAACGACGATAATTATGAGGATGATAAGGACGATAACAACGATGATAATGACGATATTAACGACGATAATAACGACGATAATAACGACGATAAAAAGAAGATAATGACAATAATAACGACGATATTATCGATGATATTTATGACGATAACAACGTAGATAATGACGATAATAACGACGACATTAACGACGATGATTATGACAAAATAACGACGATATTAACGACGATAATTATGAGGATAATAAGGACGATAACAACGATGATAATGACGATATTAACGACGATATTAACGACGATAATAACGACGATATTAACGACGATAATAAAGACAATAAAAAGAAGATAATGACAATAATAACGACGATATTAACGATAATATTTATGACGATAACAACGTAGATAATGACGATAATAACGACGACATTAACGACGATGATTATGACAAAATAACGACGATATTAACGACGATAATTATGAGGATGATAAGGACGATAACAACGATGATAATGACGATATTAACGACGACATTAACTACGATGATTGTGACAAAATAACGACGATATTAACGACGATAATTATGAGGATAATAAGGACGATAACAACGATGATAATAACGATATTAACGACGATAATAACGACGATATTAACGACGATAATAACGACGTTAATAACGACGATAAAAAGAAGATAATGACAATAATAACGACGATATTATCGATGATATTTATGACGATAACAACGTAGATAATGACGATAATAACGACGACATTAACGACGATGATTATGACAAAATAACGACGATATTATCGACGATAATTATGAGGATAATAAGGACGATAACAACGATGATAATGACGATATTAACGACGATATTAACGACGATAATAACGACGATATTAACGACGATAATAAAGACAATAAAAAGAAGATAATGACAATAATAACGACGATATTAAAGATAATATTTATGTCGATAACAACGTAGATAATGACGATAATAACGACGACATTAACGACGATGATTATGACAAAATAACGACGATATTAACGACGATAATTATGAGGATAATAAGGACGATAACAACGATGATAATGACGATATTAACGACGATATTAACGACGATAATAACGACGATATTAACGACGATAATAAAGACAATAAAAAGAAGATAATGACAATAATAACGACGATATTAACGATAATATTTATGACGATAACAACGTAGATAATGACGATAATAACGACGACATTAACGACGATGATTATGACAAAATAACGACGATATTAACGACGATAATTATGAGGATGATAAGGACGATAACAACAATGATAATGACGATAATAACGACGACATTAACGACGATGATTGTGACAAAATAACGACGATATTAACGACGATAATTATGAGGATAATAAGGACGATAACAACGATGATAATGACGATAATAACGACGACATTAGCGACGATGTTTATGACAAAATAACGACGATATTAACGACGATAATTATGAGGATAATAAGGACGATAACAACGATTATAATGACGATATTAACGACGATATTAACGACGATAATAACGACGTTAAAAACGACGATAAAAAGAAGATAATGACAATAATAACGACGATATTATCGATGATATTTATGACGATAACAACGTAGATAATGACGATAATAACGACGACATTAACGACGATGATTATGACAAAATAACGACGATATTAACGACGATAATTATGAGGATGATAAGGACGATAACAACGATGATAATGACGATATTAACGACGATAATAACGACGATATTAACGACGATAATAACGTCGATAAAAAGAAGATAATGACAATAATAACGACGATATTAACGATGATAATTATGACGATAACAACGAAGATAATGACGATAATAACGACGACATTATCGTCGATGATTATGACAAAATAACGACGATATTAACGACGATAATTATGAGGATGATAAGGATGATAACAACGATGATAATGACGATAATAACGACGACATTAACGACGATGTTTATGACAAAATAACGACGATATTAACGACGATAATTATGAGGATAATAAGGACGATAACAACGATTATAATGACGATATTAACGACGATATTAACGACGATAATAACGACGTTAAAAACGACGATAAAAAGAAGATAATGACAATAATAACGACGATATTATCGATGATATTTATGACGATAACAACGTAGATAATGACGATAATAACGACGACATTAACGACGATGATTATGACAAAATAACGACGATATTAACGACGATAATTATGAGGATGATAAGGACGATAACAACGATGATAATGACGATATTAACGACGATATTAACGACGATAATAACGACGATATTAACGACGATAATAAAGACAATAAAAAAAAGATAATGACAATAATAACGACGATATTATCGATGAAATTTATGACGATAACAACGTAGATAATGACGATAATAACGACGACATTAACGACGATGATTATGACAAAATAACGACGATATTAACGACGATAATTATGAGGATGATACGGACGATAACAACGATGATAATGACGATATTAACGACGATAATAACGACGTTAATAACGACGTTAATAACGACGATAAAAAGAAGATAATGACAATAAGAACGACGATATTATCGATGATATTTATGACGATAACAACGTAGATAATGACGAAAATAACGACGACATTAACGACGATGATTATGACAAAATAACGACGATATTAACGACGATAATTATGAGGATGATAAGGACGATAACAACGATGATATTGACGATATTAACGACGACATTAACTACGATGATTGTGACAAAATAACGACGATATTAACGACGATAATTATGAGGATAATAAGGACGATAACAACGATGATAATAACGATATTAACGACGATAATAACGACGATATTAACGACGATAATAACGACGTTAATAACGACGATAAAAAGAAGATAATGACAATAATAACGACGATATTATCGATGATATTTATGACGATAACAACGTAGATAATGACGATAATAACGACGACATTAACGACGATGATTATGACAAAATAACGACGATATTATCGACGATAATTATGAGGATAATAAGGACGATAACAACGATGATAATGACGATATTAACGACGATATTAACGACGATAATAACGACGATATTAACGACGATAATAAAGACAATAAAAAGAAGATAATGACAATAATAACGACGATATTAAAGATAATATTTATGTCGATAACAACGTAGATAATGACGATAATAACGACGACATTAACGACGATGATTATGACAAAATAACGACGATATTAACGACGATAATTATGAGGATGATAAGGACGATAACAACGATGATAATGACGATATTAACGACGATATTAACGACGATAATAACGACGTTAATAACGACGATAAAAAGAAGATAATGACAATAATAACGACGATATTATCGATGTTATTTATGACGATAACAACGTAGATAATGACGATAATAACGACGACATTAACGACGACGATTATGACAAAATAACGACGATATTAACGACGATAATTATGAGGATAATAAGGACGATAACAACGATGATAATGACGATATTAACGACGATATTAACGACGATAATAACGACGATATTAACGACGATAATAAAGACAATAAAAAAAAGATAATGACAATAATAACGACGATATTAAAGATAATATTTATGACGATAACAACGTAGATAATGACGATAATAACGACGACATTAACGACGATGATTATGACAAAATAACGACGATATTAACGACGATAATTATGAGGATGATAAGGACGATAACAACGATGATAATGACGATAATAACGACGACATTAGCGACGATGTTTATGACAAAATAACGACGATATTAACGACGATAATTATGAGGATAATAAGGACGATAACAACGATTATAATGACGATATTAACGACGATATTAACGACGATAATAACGACGTTAAAAACGACGATAAAAAGAAGATAATGACAATAATAACGACGATATTATCGATGATATTTATGACGATAACAACGTAGATAATGACGATAATAACGACGACATTAACGACGATGATTATGACAAAATAACGACGATATTAACGACGATAATTATGAGGATGATAAGGACGATAACAACGATGATAATGACGATATTAACGACGATATTAACGACGATAATAACGACGTTAATAACGACGATAAAAAGAAGATAATGACAATAATAACGACGATATTATCGATGATATTTATGACGATAACAACGTAGATAATGACGATAATAACGACGACATTAACGACGATGATTATGACAAATTAACGACGATATTAACGACGATAATTATGAGGATAATAAGGACGATAACAACGATGATAATGACGATATTAACGACGATATTAACGACGATAATAACGACGATATTAACGACGATAATAAAGACAATAAAAAGAAGATAATGACAATAATAACGACGATATTAACGATAATATTTATGACGATAACAACGTAGATAATGACGATAATAACGACGACATTAACGACGATGATTATGACAAAATAACGACGATATTAACGACGATAATTATGAGGATGATAAGGACGATAACAACGATGATAATGACGATAATAACGACGACATTAACGACGATGATTGTGACAAAATAACGACGATATTAACGACGATAATTATGAGGATGATAAGGACGATAACAACGATTATAATGACGATATTAACGACGATATTAACGACGATAATAACGACGTTAAAAACGACGATAAAAAGAAGATAATGACAATAATAACGACGATATTATCGATGATATTTATGACGATAACAACGTAGATAATGACGATAATAACGACGACATTAACGACGATGATTATGACAAAATAACGACGATATTAACGACGATAATTATGAGGATGATAAGGATGATAACAACGATGATAATGACGATAATAACGACGACATTAACGACGATGTTTATGACAAAATAACAACGATATTAACGACGATAATTATGAGGATAATAAGGACGATAACAACGATTATAATGACGATATTAACGACGATAATAACGACGTTAAAAACGACGATAAAAAGAAGATAATGACAATAATAACGACGATATTATCGATGATATTTATGACGATAACAACGTAGATAATGACGATAATAACGACGACATTAACGACGATGATTATGACAAAATAACGACGATATTAACGACGATAATTATGAGGATGATAAGGACGATAACAACGATGATAATGACGATATTAACGACGATATTAACGACGATAATAACGACGATATTAACGACGATAATAAAGACAGTAAAAAGAAGATAATGACAATAATAACGACGATATTAAAGATAATATTTATGACGATAACAACGTAGATAATGACGATATTAACGACGACATTATCGTCGATGATTATGACAAAATAACGACGATATTAACGACGATAATTATGAGGATGATAAGGATGATAACAACGATGATAATGACGATAATAACGACGACATTAACGACGATGATTATGACAAAATAACGACGATATTAACGACGATAATTATGAGGATGATAAGGACGATAACAACGATGATAATGACGATAATAACGACGACATTAGCGACGATGTTTATGACAAAATAACGACGATATTAACGACGATAATTATGAGGATAATAAGGACGATAACAACGAAGATAATGACGATAATAACGACGACATTAACGACAATGATTATGACAAAATAACGACGATATTAACGACGATAATTATGAGGATGATAAGGACGATAACAACGATGATAATGACGATAATAACGACGACATTAGCGACGATGTTTATGACAAAATAACGACGATATTAACGACGATAATAACGACGTTAATAACGACGATAAAAAGAAGATAATGACAATAATAACGACGATATTATCGATGATATTTATGACGATAACAACGATGATAATGACGATAATAACGACGACATTAACGACGATGATTATGACAAAATAACGACGATATT
The DNA here is from genome assembly GCA_911387685.1 of Dolichovespula media. Lineage (NCBI taxonomy): Eukaryota > Metazoa > Arthropoda > Insecta > Hymenoptera > Vespidae > Dolichovespula > Dolichovespula media. The sequence continues at coordinate 101,091 of CAJVQJ010000029.1, read as the reverse complement.
AACGACGATAATTATGAGGATGATAAGGACGATAACAACGATGATAATGACGATATTAACGACGATATTAACGACGATAATAACGACGTTAATAACGACGATAAAAAGAAGATAATGACAATAATAACGACGATATTATCGATGATATTTATGACGATAACAACGTAGATAATGACGATAATAACGACGACATTAACGACGATGATTGTGACAAAATAACGACGATATTAACGACGATAATTATGAGGATAATAAGGACGATAACAACGATGATAATGACGATAATAACGACGACATTAGCGACGATGTTTATGACAAAATAACGACGATATTAACGACGATAATTATGAGGATAATAAGGACGATAACAACGATTATAATGACGATATTAACGACGATATTAACGACGATAATAACGACGTTAAAAACGACGATAAAAAGAAGATAATGACAATAATAACGACGATATTATCGATGATATTTATGACGATAACAACGTAGATAATGACGATAATAACGACGACATTAACGACGATGATTATGACAAAATAACGACGATATTAACGACGATAATTATGAGGATGATAAGGACGATAACAACGATGATAATGACGATATTAACGACGATATTAACGACGATAATAACGACGATATTAACGACGATAATAAAGACAATAAAAAAAAGATAATGACAATAATAACGACGATATTATCGATGATATTTATGACGATAACAACGTAGATAATGACGATAATAACGACGACATTAACGACGATGATTATGACAAAATAACGACGATATTAACGACGATAATTATGAGGATGATAAGGACGATAACAACGATGATAATGACGATATTAACGACGATAATAACGACGTTAATAACGACGTTAATAACGACTATAAAAAGAAGATAATGACAATAAGAACGACGATATTATCGATGATATTTTGACGATAACAACGTAGATAATGACGAAAATAACGACGACATTAACGACGATGATTATGACAAAATAACGACGATATTAACGACGATAATTATGAGGATGATAAGGACGATAACAACGATGATAATGACGATATTAACGACGACATTAACTACGATGATTGTGACAAAATAACGACGATATTAACGACGATAATTATGAGGATAATAAGGACGATAACAACGATGATAATAACGATATTAACGACGATAATAACGACGATATTAACGACGATAATAACGACGTTAATAACGACGATAAAAAGAAGATAATGACAATAATAACGACGATATTATCGATGATATTTATGACGATAACAACGTAGATAATGACGATAATAACGACGACATTAACGACGATGATTATGACAAAATAACGACGATATTATCGACGATAATTATGAGGATAATAAGGACGATAACAACGATGATAATGACGATATTAACGACGATATTAACGACGATAATAACGACGATATTAACGACGATAATAAAGACAATAAAAAGAAGATAATGACAATAATAACGACGATATTAAAGATAATATTTATGTCGATAACAACGTAGATAATAACGATAATAACGACGACATTAACGACGATGATTATGACAAAATAACGACGATATTAACGACGATAATTATGAGGATGATAAGGACGATAACAACGATGATAATGACGATATTAACGACGATATTAACGACGATAATAACGACGTTAATAACGACGATAAAAAGAAGATAATGACAATAATAACGACGATATTATCGATGTTATTTATGACGATAACAACGTAGATAATGACGATAATAACGACGACATTAACGACGACGATTATGACAAAATAACGACGATATTAACGACGATAATTATGAGGATAATAAGGACGATAACAACGATGATAATGACGATATTAACGACGATATTAACGACGATAATAACGACGATATTAACGACGATAATAAAGACAATAAAAAGAAGATAATGACAATAATAACGACGATATTAAAGATAATATTTATGACGATAACAACGTAGATAATGACGATAATAACGACGACATTAACGACGATGATTATGACAAAATAACGACGATATTAACGACGATAATTATGAGGATGATAAGGACGATAACAACGATGATAATGACGATAATAACGACCACATTAGCGACGATGTTTATGACAAAATAACGACGATATTAACGACGATAATTATGAGGATAATAAGGACGATAACAACGATTATAATGACGATATTAACGACGATATTAACGACGATAATAACGACGTTAAAAACGACGATAAAAAGAAGATAATGACAATAATAACGACGATATTATCGATGATATTTATGACGATAACAACGTAGATAATGACGATAATAACGACGACATTAACGACGATGATTATGACAAAATAACGACGATATTAACGACGATAATTATGAGGATGATAAGGACGATAACAACGATGATAATGACGATATTAACGACGATATTAACGACGATAATAACGACGTTAATAACGACGATAAAAAGAAGATAATGACAATAATAACGACGATATTATCGATGATATTTATGACGATAACAACGTAGATAATGACGATAATAACGACGACATTAACGACGATGATTATGACAAAATAACGACGATATTAACGACGATAATTATGAGGATAATAAGGACGATAACAACGATGATAATGACGATATTAACGACGATATTAACGACGATAATAACGACGATATTAACGACGATAATAAAGACAATAAAAAGAAGATAATGACAATAATAACGACGATATTAACGATAATATTTATGACGATAACAACGTAGATAATGACGATAATAACGACGACATTAACGACGATGATTATGACAAAATAAAGACGATATTAACGACGATAATTATGAGGATGATAAGGACGATAACAACGATGATAATGACGATAATAACGACGACATTAACGACGATGATTGTGACAAAATAACGACGATATTAACGACGATAATTATGAGGATAATAAGGACGATAACAACGATGATAATGACGATAATAACGACGACATTAGCGACGATGTTTATGACAAAATAACTACGATATTAACGACGATAATTATGAGGATAATAAGGACGATAACAACGATTATAATGACGATATTAACGACGATATTAACGACGATAATAACGACGTTAAAAACGACGATAAAAAGAAGATAATGACAATAATAACGACGATATTATCGATGATATTTATGACGATAACAACGTAGATAATGACGATAATAACGACGACATTAACGACGATGATTATGACAAAATAACGACGATATTAACGACGATAATTATGAGGATGATAAGGACGATAACAACGATGATAATGACGATATTAACGACGATATTAACGACGATAATAACGACGTTAATAACGACGATAAAAAGAAGATAATGACAATAATAACGACGATATTATCGATGATATTTATGACGATAACAACGTAGATAATGACGATAATAACGACGACATTAACGACGATGATTATGACAAAATAACGACGATATTATCGACGATAATTATGAGGATAATAAGGACGATAACAACGATGATAATGACGATATTAACGACGATATTAACGACGATAATAACGACGATATTAACGACGATAATAAAGACAATAAAAAGAAGATAATGACAATAATAACGACGATATTAAAGATAATATTTATGTCGATAACAACGTAGATAATGACGATAATAACGACGACATTAACGACGATGATTATGACAAAATAACGACGATATTAACGACGATAATTATGAGGATGATAAGGACGATAACAACGATTATAATGACGATATTAACGACGATATTAACGACGATAATAACGACGTTAAAAACGACGATAAAAAGAAGATAATGACAATAATAACGACGATATTATCGATGATATTTATGACGATAACAACGTAGATAATGACGATAATAACGACGACATTAACGACGATGATTATGACAAAATAACGACGATATTAACGACGATAATTATGAGGATGATAAGGACGATAACAACGATGATAATGACGATATTAACGACGATATTAACGACGATAATAACGACGTTAATAACGACGATAAAAAGAAGATAATGACAATAATAACGACGATATTATCGATGATATTTATGACGATAACAACGTAGATAATGACGATAATAACGACGACATTAACGACGATGATTATGACAAAATAACGACGATATTAACGACGATAATTATGAGGATAATAAGGACGATAACAACGATGATAATGACGATATTAACGACGATATTAACGACGATAATAACGACGATATTAACGACGATAATAAAGACAATAAAAAGAAGATAATGACAATAATAACGACGATATTAACGATAATATTTATGACGATAACAACGTAGATAATGACGATAATAACGACGACATTAACGACGATGATTATGACAAAATAACGACGATATTAACGACGATAATTATGAGGATGATAAGGACGATAACAACAATGATAATGACGATAATAACGACGACATTAACGACGATGATTGTGACAAAATAACGACGATATTAACGACGATAATTATGAGGATAATAAGGACGATAACAACGATGATAATGACGATAATAACGACGACATTAACGACGATGATTGTGACAAAATAACGACGATATTAACGACGATAATTATGAGGATAATAAGGACGATAACAACGATGATAATGACGATAATAACGACGACATTAGCGACGATGTTTACGACAAAATAACGACGATATTAACGACGATACTTATGAGGATAATAAGGACGATAACAACGATTATAATGACGATATTAACGACGATATTAACGACGATAATAACGACGTTAAAAACGACGATAAAAAGAAGATAATGACAATAATAGCGACGATATTATCGATGATATTTATGACGATAACAACGTAGATAATGACGATAATAACGACGACATTAACGACGATGATTATGACAAAATAACGACGATATTAACGACGATAATTATGAGGATGATAAGGACGATAACAACGATGATAATGACGATATTAACGACGATAATAACGACGATATTAACGACGATAATAACGTCGATAAAAAGAAGATAATGACAATAATAACGACGATATTAACGATGATAATTATGACGATAACAACGAAGATAATGACGATAATAACGACGACATTATCGTCGATGATTATGACAAAATAACGACGATATTAACGACGATAATTATGAGGATGATAAGGATGATAACAACGATGATAATGACGATAATAACGACGACATTAACGACGATGTTTATGACAAAATAACGACGATATTAACGACGATAATTATAAGGATAATAAGGACGATAACAACGATTATAATGACGATATTAACGACGATATTAACGACGATAATAACGACGTTAAAAACGACGATAAAAAGAAGATAATGACAATAATAACGACGATATTATCGATGATATTTATGACGATAACAACGTAGATAATGACGATAATAACGACGACATTAACGACGATGATTATGACAAAATAACGACGATATTAACGACGATAATTATGAGGATGATAAGGACGATAACAACGATGATAATGACGATATTAACGACGATATTAACGACGATAATAACGACGATATTAACGACGATAATAAAGACAATAAAAAAAAGATAATGACAATAATAACGACGATATTATCGATGATATTTATGACGATAACAACGTAGATAATGACGATAATAACGACGACATTAACGACGATGATTATGACAAAATAACGACGATATTAACGACGATAATTATGAGGATGATAAGGACGATAACAACGATGATAATGACGATATTAACGACGATAATAACGACGTTAATAACGACGTTAATAACGACGATAAAAAGAAGATAATGACAATAAGAACGACGATATTATCGATGATATTTATGACGATAACAACGTAGATAATGACGAAAATAACGACGACATTAACGACGATGATTATGACAAAATAACGACGATATTAACGACGATAATTATGAGGATGGTAAGGACGATAACAACGATGATATTGACGATATTAACGACGACATTAACTACGATGATTGTGACAAAATAACGACGATATTAACGACGATAATTATGAGGATAATAAGGACGATAACAACGATGATAATAACGATATTAACGACGATAATAACGACGATATTAACGACGATAATAACGACGTTAATAACGACGATAAAAAGAAGATAATGACAATAATAACGACGATATTATCGATGATATTTATGACGATAACAACGTAGATAATGACGATAATAACGACGACATTAACGACGATGATTATGACAAAATAACGACGATATTATCGACGATAATTATGAGGATAATAAGGACGATAACAACGATGATAATGACGATATTAACGACGATATTAACGACGATAATAACGACGATATTAACGACGATAATAAAGACAATAAAAAGAAGATAATGACAATAATAACGACGATATTAAAGATAATATTTATGTCGATAACAACGTAGATAATGACGATAATAACGACGACATTAACGACGATGATTATGACAAAATAACGACGATATTAACGACGATAATTATGAGGATGATAAGGACGATAACAACGATGATAATGACGATATTAACGACGATATTAACGACGATAATAACGACGTTAATAACGACGATAAAAAGAAGATAATGACAATAATAACGACGATATTATCGATGTTATTTATGACGATAACAACGTAGATAATGACGATAATAACGACGACATTAACGACGACGATTATGACAAAATAACGACGATATTAACGACGATAATTATGAGGATAATAAGGACGATAACAACGATGATAATGACGATATTAATGACGATATTAACGACGATAATAACGACGATATTAACGACGATAATAAAGACAATAAAAAGAAGATAATGACAATAATAACGACGATATTAAAGATAATATTTATGACGATAACAACGTAGATAATGACGATAATAACGACGACATTAACGACGATGATTATGACAAAATAACGACGATATTAACGACGATAATTATGAGGATGATAAAGACGATAACAACGATGATAATGACGATAATAACGACGACATTAGCGACGATGTTTATGACAAAATAACGACGATATTAACGACGATAATTATGAGGATAATAAGGACGATAACAACGATTATAATGACGATATTAACGACGATATTAACGACGATAATAACGACGTTAAAAACGACGATAAAAAGAAGATAATGACAATAATAACGACGATATTATCGATGATATTTATGACGATAACAACGTAGATAATGACGATAATAACGACGACATTATCGACGATGATTATGACAAAATAACGACGATATTAACGACGATAATTATGAGGATGATAAGGACGATAACAACGATGATAATGACGATATTAACGACGATATTAACGACGATAATAACGACGTTAATAACGACGATAAAAAGAAGATAATGACAATAATAACGACGATATTATCGATGATATTTATGACGATAACAACGTAGATAATGACGATAATAACGACGACATTAACGACGATGATTATGACAAATTAACGACGATATTAACGACGATAATTATGAGGATAATAAGGACGATAACAACGATGATAATGACGATATTAACGACGATATTAACGACGATAATAACGACGATATTAACGACGATAATAAAGACAATAAAAAGAAGATAATGACAATAATAACGACGATATTAACGATAATATTTATGACGATAACAACGTAGATAATGACGATAATAACGACGACATTAACGACGATGATTATGACAAAATAACGACGATATTAACGACGATAATTATGAGGATGATAAGGACGATAACAACGATGATAATGACGATAATAACGACGACATTAACGACGATGATTGTGACAAAATAACGACGATATTAACGACGATAATTATGAGGATGATAAGGACGATAACAACGATTATAATGACGATATTAACGACGATATTAACGACGATAATAACGACGTAAATAACGACGATAAAAAGAAGATAATGACAATAATAACGACGATATTATCGATGTTATTTATGACGATAACTACGTAGATAATGACGATAATAACGACGACATTAACGACGACGATTATGACAAAATAACGACGATATTAACGACGATAATAACGACGATATTAACGACGATAATAAAGACAATAAAAAGAAGATAATGACAATAATAACGACGATATTAAAGATAATATTTATGACGATAACAACGTAGATAATGACGATAATAACGACGACATTAACGACGATGATTATGACAAAATAACGACGATATTAACGACGATAATTATGAGGATGATAAGGACGATAACAACGATGATAATGACGATAATAACGACGACATTAGCGACGATGTTTATGACAAAATAACGACGATATTAACGACGATAATTATGAGGATAATAAGGACGATAACAACGATTATAATGACGATATTAACGACGATATTAACGACGATAGTAACGACGTTAAAAACGACGATAAAAAGAAGATAATGACAATAATAACGACGATATTATCGATGATATTTATGACGATAACAACGTAGATAATGACGATAATAACGACGACATTAACGACGATGATTATGACAAAATAACGACGATATTAACGACGATAATTATGAGGATGATAAGGACGATAACAACGATGATAATGACGATATTAACGACGATATTAACGACGATAATAACGACGTTAATAACGACGATAAAAAGAAGATAATGACAATAATAACGACGATATTATCGATGATATTTATGACGATAACAACGTAGATAATGACGATAATAACGACGACATTAACGACGATGATTATGACAAAATAACGACGATATTAACGACGATAATTATGAGGATGATAAGGACGATAACAACGAATATAATGACGATATTAACGACGATATTAACGACGATAATAACGACGTTAATAACGACGATAAAAAGAAGATAATGACAATAATAACGACGATATTATCGATGATATTTATGACGATAACAACGTAGATAATGACGATAATAACGACGACATTAACGACGATGATTATGACAAAATAACGACGATATTAACGACGATAATTATGAGGATAATAAGGACGATAACAACGATGATAATGACGATATTAACGACGATATTAACGACGATAATAACGACGATATTGACGACGATAATAAAGACAATAAAAAGAAGATAATGACAATAATAACGACGATATTAACGATAATATTTATGACGATAACAACGTAGATAATGACGATAATAACGACGACATTAACGACGATGATTATGACAAAATAACGACGATATTAACGACGATAATTATGAGGATGATAAGGACGATAACAACGATGATAATGACGATAATAACGACGACATTAACGACGATGATTGTGACAAAATAACGACGATATTAACGACGATAATTATGAGGATAATAAGGACGATAACAACGATGATAATGACGATATTAACGACGATAATAACGACGATATTAACGACGATAATAACGTCGATAAAAAGAAGATAATGACAATAATAACGACGATATTAACGATGATAATTATGACGATAACAACGAAGATAATGACGATAATAACGACGACATTATCGTCGATGATTATGACAAAATAACGACGATATTAACGACGATAATTATGAGGATGATAAGGATGATAACAACGATGATAATGACGATAATAACGACGACATTAACGACGATGTTTATGACAAAATAACGACGATATTAACGACGATAATTATGAGGATAATAAGGACGATAACAACGATTATAATGACGATATTAACGACGATATTAACGACGATAATAACGACGTTAAAAACGACGATAAAAAGAAGATAATGACAATAATAACGACGATATTATCGATGATATTTATGAAGATAACAACGTAGATAATGACGATAATAACGACGACATTAACGACGATGATTATGACAAAATAACGACGATATTATCGACGATAATTATGAGGATAATAAGGACGATAACAACGATGATAATGACGATATTAACGACGATATTAACGACGATAATAACGACGATATTAACGACGATAATAAAGACAATAAAAAGAAGATAATGACAATAATAACGACGATATTAAAGATAATATTTATGTCGATAACAACGTAGATAATGACGATAATAACGACGACATTAACGACGATGATTATGACAAAATAACGACGATATTAACGACGATAATTATGAGGATGATAAGGACGATAACAACGATTATAATGACGATATTAACGACGATATTAACGACGATAATAACGACGTTAAAAACGACGATAAAAAGAAGATAATGACAATAATAACGACGATATTATCGATGATATTTATGACGATAACAACGTAGATAATGACGATAATAACGACGACTTTAACGACGATGATTATGACAAAATAACGACGATATTAACGACGATAATTATGAGGATGATAAGGACGATAACAACGATGATAATGACGATATTAACGACGATATTAACGACGATATAACGACGTTAATAACGACGATATTAACGACGATAATAAAGACAATAAAAAGAAGATAATGACAATAATAACGACGATATTAACGATAATATTTATGACGATAACAACGTAGATAATGACGATAATAACGACGACATTAACGACGATGATTATGACAAAATAACGACGATATTAACGACGATAATTATGAGGATGATAAGGACGATAACAACGATGATAATGACGATATTAACGACGATATTAACGACGATATAACGACGTTAATAACGACGATATTAACGACGATAATAAAGACAATAAAAAGAAGATAATGACAATAATAACGACGATATTAACGATAATATTTATGACGATAACAACGTAGATAATGACGATAATAACGACGACATTAACGACGATGATTATGACAAAATAACGACGATATTAACGACGATAATTATGAGGATGATAAGGACGATAACAACGATGATAATGACGATAATAACGACGACATTAACGACGATGATTGTGACAAAATAACGACGATATTAACGACGATATTTATGAGGATAATAAGGACGATAACAACGATGATAATGACGATATTAACGACGATAATAACGACGATATTAACGACGATAAAAACGTCGTTAAAAAGAAGATAATGACAATAATAACGACGATATTAACGATGATATTTATGACGATAACAACGTAGATAATGACGATAATAACGACGACATTAACGACGATGATTATGACAAAATAACGACGATATTAACGACGATAATTATGAGGATGATAAGGACGATAACAACGATGATAATGACGATATTAACGACGATATTAACGACGATATAACGACGTTAATAACGACGATATTAACGACGATAATAAAGACAATAAAAAGAAGATAATGACAATAATAACGACGATATTAACGATAATATTTATGACGATAACAACGTAGATAATGACGATAATAACGACGACATTAACGACGATGATTATGACAAAATAACGACGATATTAACGACGATAATTATGAGGATGATAAGGACGATAACAACGATGATAATGACGATATTAACGACGATATTAACGACGATATAACGACGTTAATAACGACGATATTAACGACGATAATAAAGACAATAAAAAGAAGATAATGACAATAATAACGACGATATTAACGATAATATTTATGACGATAACAACGTAGATAATGACGATAATAACGACGACATTAACGACGATGATTATGTCAAAATAACGACGATATTAACGACGATAATTATGAGGATGATAAGGACGATAACAACGATGATAATGACGATATTAACGACGATAATAACGACGTTAATAACGACGATAAAAAGAAGATAATGACAATAAGAACGACGATATTATCGATGATATTTATGACGATAACAACGTAGATAATGACGAAAATAACGACGACATTAACGACGATGATTATGACAAAATAACGACGATAATAACGACGATAATTATGAGGATGATAAGGACGATAACAACGATGATAATGACGATATTAACGACGACATTAACTACGATGATTGTGACAAAATAACGACGATATTAACGACGATAATTATGAGGATAATAAGGACGATAACAACGATGATAATAACGATATTAACGACGATAATAACGACGATATTAACGACGATAATAACGACGTTAATAACGACGATAAAAAGAAGATAATGACAATAATAACGACGATATTATCGATGATATTTATGACGATAACAACGTAGATAATGACGATAATAACGACGACATTAACGACGATGATTATGACAAAATAACGACGATATTATCGACGATAATTATGAGGATAATAAGGACGATAACAACGATGATAATGACGATATTAACGACGATAATAACGACGATATTAACGACGATAATAAAGACAATAAAAAGAAGATAATGACAATAATAACGACGATATTAAAGATAATATTTATGTCGATAACAACGTAGATAATGACGATAATAACGGCGACATTAACGACGATGATTATGACAAAATAACGACGATATTAACGACGATAATTATGAGGATGATAAGGACGATAACAACGATGATAATGACGATATTAACGACGATATTAACGACGATAATAACGACGTTAATAACGACGATAAAAAGAAGATAATGACAATAATAACGACGATATTATCGATGTTATTTATGACGATAACAACGTAGATAATGACGATAATAACGACGACATTAACGACGATGATTATGACAAAATAACGACGATATTAACGACGATAATTATGAGGATAATAAGGACGATAACAACGATGATAATGACGATATTAACGACGATATTAACGACGATAATAACGACGATATTAACGACGATAATAAAGACAATAAAAAGAAGATAATGACAATAATAACGACGATATTAAAGATAATATTTATGACGATAACAACGTAGATAATGACGATAATAACGACGACATTAACGACGATGATTATGACAAAATAACGACGATATTAACGACGATAATTATGAGGATGATAAGGACGATAACAACGATGATAATGACGATAATAACGACGACATTAGCGACGATGTTTATGACAAAATAACGACGATATTAACGACGATAATTATGAGGATAATAAGGACGATAACAACGATTATAATGACGATATTAACGACGATATTAACGACGATAATAACGACGTTAAAAACGACGATAAAAAGAAGATAATGACAATAATAACGACGATATTATCGATGATATTTATGACGATAACAACGTAGATAATGACGATAATAACGACGACATTAACGACGATGATTATAACAAAATAACGACGATATTAACGACGATAATTATGAGGATGATAAGGACGATAACAACGATGATAATGACGATATTAACGACGATATTAACGACGATAATAACGACGTTAATAACGACGATAAAAAGAAGATAATGACAATAATAACGACGATATTATCGATGATATTTATGACGATAACATCGTAGATAATGACGATAATAACGACGACATTAACGACGATGATTATGACAAAATAACGACGATATTAACGACGATAATTATGAGGATAATAAGGACGATAACAACGATGATAATGACGATATTAACGACGATATTAACGACGATAATAACGACGATATTAACGACGATAATAAAGACAATAAAAAGAAGATAATGACAATAATAACGACGATATTAACGATAATATTTATGACGATAACAACGTAGATAATGACGATAATAACGACGACATTAACGACGATGATTATGACAAAATAACGACGATATTAACGACGATAATTATGAGGATGATAAGGACGATAACAACGATGATAATGACGATAATAACGACGACATTAACGACGATGATTGTGACAAAATAACGACGATATTAACGACGATAATTATGAGGATAATAAGGACGATAACAACGATGATAATGACGATATTAACGACGATAATAACGACGATATTAACGACGATAATAACGTCGATAAAAAGAAGATAATGACAATAATAACGACGATATTAACGATGATAATTATGACGATAACAACGAAGATAATGACGATAATAACGACGACATTATCGTCGATGATTATGACAAAATAACGACGATATTAACGACGATAATTATGAGGATGATAAGGATGATAACAACGATGATAATGACGATAATAACGACGACATTAACGACGATGTTTATGACAAAATAACGACGATATTAACGACGATAATTATGAGGATAATAAGGACGATAACAACGATTATAATGACGATATTAACGACGTTATTAACGACGATAATAACGACGTTAAAAACGACGATAAAAAGAAGATAATGACAATAATAACGACGATATTATCGATGATATTTATGACGATAACAACGTAGATAATGACGATAATAACGACGACATTAACGACGATGATTATGACAAAATAACGACGATATTAACGACGATAATTATGAGGATGATAAGGACGATAACAACGATGATAATGACGATATTAACGACGATATTAACGACGATAATAACGACGATATTAACGACGATAATAAAGACAATAAAAAGAAGATAATGACAATAATAACGACGATATTATCGATGATATTTATGACGATAACAACGTAGATAATGACGATAATAACGACGACATTAACGACGATGATTATGACAAAATAACGACGATATTAACGACGATAATTATGAGGATGATAAGGACGATAACAACGATGATAATGACGATATTAACGACGATAATAACGACGTTAATAACGACGATAAAAAGAAGATAATGACAATAAGAACGACGATATTATCGATGATATTTATGACGATAACAACGTAGATAATGACGAAAATAACGACGACATTAACGACGATGATTATGACAAAATAACGACGATATTAACGACGATAATTATGAGGATGATAAGGACGATAACAACGATGATAATGACGATATTAACGACGACATTAACTACGATGATTGTGACAAAATAACGACGATATTAACGACGATAATTATGAGGATAATAAGGACGATAACAACGATTATAATGACGATATTAACGACGATATTAACGACGATAATAACGACGTTAAAAACGACGATAAAAAGAAGATAATGACAATAATAACGACGATATTATCGATGATATTTATGACGATAACAACGTAGATAATGACGATAATAACGACGACATTAACGACGATGATTATGACAAAATAACGACGATATTAACGACGATAATTATGAGGATGATAAGGACGATAACAACGATGATAATGACGATAATAACGACGACATTAACGACGATGATTGTGACAAAATATCGACGATATTAACGACGATAATTATGAGGATAATAAGGACGATAACAACGATGATAATGACGATATTAACGACGATAATAACGACGATATTAACGACGATAATAACGTCGATAAAAAGAAGATAATGACAATAATAACGACGATATTAACGATGATAATTATGACGATAACAACGAAGATAATGACGATAATAACGACGACATTATCGCCGATGATTATGACAAAATAACGACGATATTAACGACGATCATTATGAGGATGATAAGGATGATAACAACGATGATAATGACGATAATAACGACGACATTAACGACGATGTTTATGACAAAATAACGACGATATTAACGACGATAATTATGAGGATAATAAGGACGATAACAACGATTATAATGACGATATTAACGACGATATTAACGACGATAATAACGACGTTAAAAACGACGATAAAAAGAAGATAATGACAATAATAACGACGATATTATCGATGATATTTATGACGATAACAACGTAGATAATGACGATAATAACGACGACATTAACGACGATGATTATGACAAAATAACGACGATATTAACGACGATAATTATGAGAATGATAAGGACGATAACAACGATGATAATGACGATATTAACGACGATATTAACGACGATAATAACGACGATATTAACGACGATAATAAAGACAATAAAAAGAAGATAATGACAATAATAACGACGATATTATCGATGATATTTATGACGATAACAACGTAGATAATGACGATAATAACGACGACATTAACGACGATGATTATGACAAAATAACGACGATATTAACGACGATAATTATGAGGATGATAAGGACGATAACAACGATGATAATGACGATATTAACGACGATAATAACGACGTTAATAACGACGATAAAAAGAAGATAATGACAATAAGAACGACGATATTATCGATGATATTTATGACGATAACAACGTAGATAATGACGAAAATAACGACGACATTAACGACGATGATTATGACAAAATAACGACGATATTAACGACGATAATTATGAGGATGATAAGGACGATAACAACGATGATAATGACGATATTAACGACGACATTAACTACGATGATTGTGACAAAATAACGACGATATTAACGACGATAATTATGAGGATAATAAGGACGATAACAACGATGATAATAACGATATTAACGACGATAATAACGACGATATTAACGACGATAATAACGACATTAATAACGACGATAAAAAGAAGATAATGACAATAATAACGACGATATTAAAGATAATATTTATGTCGATAACAACGTAGATAATGACGATAATAACGACGACATTAACGACGATGATTATGACAAAATAACGACGATATTATCGACGATAATTATGAGGATAATAAGGACGATAACAACGATGATAATGACGATATTAACGACGATATTAACGACGATAATAACGACGATATTAACGACGATAATAAAGACAATAAAAAGAAGATAATGACAAAATAACGACGATATTATCGACGATAATTATGAGGATAATAAGGACGATAACAACGATGATAATGACGATATTAACGACGATATTAACGACGTTAATAACGACGTTAATAACGACGATAAAAAGAAGATAATGACAATAATAACGACGATATTATCGATGTTATTTATGACGATAACAACGTAGATAATGACGATAATAACGACGACATTAACGACGACGATTATGACAAAATAACGACGATATTAACGACGATAATTATGAGGATAATAAGGACGATAACAACGATGATAATGACGATATTAACGACGATATTAACGACGATAATAACGACGATATTAACGACGATAATAAAGACAATAAAAAGAAGATAATGACAATAATAACGACGATATTAACGATAATATTTACGACGATAACAACGTAGATAATGACGATAATAACGACGACATTAACGACGATGATTATGACAAAATAACGACGATATTAACGACGATAATTATGAGGATGATAAGGACGATAACAACGATGATAATGACGATAATAACGACGACATTAGCGACGATGTTTATGACAAAATAACGACGATATTAACGACGATAATTATGAGGATAATAAGGACGATAACAACGATTATAATGACGATATTAACGACGATATTAACGACGATAATAACGACGTTAAAAACGACGATAAAAAGAAGATAATGACAATAATAACGACGATATTATCGATGATATTTATGACGATAACAACGTAGATAATGACGATAATAACGACGACATTAACGACGATGATTATGACAAAATAACGACGATATTAACGACGATAATTATGAGGATGATAAGGACGATAACAACGATGATAATGACGATATTAACGACGATATTAACGACGATAATAACGACGTTAATAACGACGATAAAAAGAAGATAATGACAATAATAACGACGATATTATCGATGATATTTATGACGATAACAACGTAGATAATGACGATAATAACGACGACATTAACGACGATGATTATGACAAAATAACGACGATATTAACGACGATAATTATGAGGATGATAAGGACGATAACAACGATGATAATGACGATATTAACGACGATAATAACGACGTTAATAACGACGATAAAAAGAAGATAATGACAATAAGAACGACGATATTATCGATGATATTTATGACGATAACAACGTAGATAATGACGAAAATAACGACGACATTAACGACGATGATTATGACAAAATAACGACGATATTAACGACGATAATTATGAGGATGATAAGGACGATAACAACGATGATAATGACGATATTAACGACGACATTAACTACGATGATTGTGACAAAATAACGACGATATTAACGACGATAATTATGAGGATAATAAGGACGATAACAACGATGATAATAACGATATTAACGACGATATTAACGACGATAATAACGACGATATTAACGACGATAATAAAGACAATAAAAAGAAGATAATGACAAAATAACGACGATATTATCGACGATAATTATGAGGATAATAAGGACGATAACAACGATGATAATGACGATATTAACGACGATATTATCGTCGTTAATAACGACGTTAATAACGACGATAAAAAGAAGATAATGACAATAATAACGACGATATTATCGATGTTATTTATGACGATAACAACGTAGATAATGACGATAATAACGACGACATTAAAGACGACGATTATGACAAAATAACGACGATATTAACGACGATAATTATGAGGATAATAAGGACGATAACAACGATGATAATGACGATATTAACGACGATATTAACGACGATAATAACGACGATATTAACGACGATAATAAAGACAATAAAAAGAAGATAATGACAATAATAACGACGATATTAACGATAATATTTACGACGATAACAACGTAGATAATGACGATAATAACGACGACATTAACGACGATGATTATGACAAAATAACGACGATATTAACGACGATAATTATGAGGATGATAAGGACGATAACAACGATGATAATGACGATAATAACGACGACATTAGCGACGATGTTTATGACAAAATAACGACGATATTAACGACGATAATTATGAGGATAATAAGGACGATAACAACGATTATAATGACGATATTAACGACGATATTAACGACGATAATAACGACGTTAAAAACGACGATAAAAAGAAGATAATGACAATAATAACAACGATATTATCGATGATATTTATGACGATAACAACGTAGATAATGACGATAATAACGACGACATTAACGACGATGATTATGACAAAATAACGACGATATTAACGACGATAATTATGAGGATGATAAGGACGATAACAACGATGATAATGACGATATTAACGACGATATTAACGACGATAATAACGACGTTAATAACGACGATAAAAAGAAGATAATGACAATAATAACGACGATATTATCGATGATATTTATGACGATAACAACGTAGATAATGACGATAATAACGACGACATTAACGACGAAGATTATGACAAAATAACGACGATATTAACGACGATAATTATGAGGATAATAAGGACGATAACAACGATGATAATGACGATATTAACGACGATATTAACGACGATAATAACGACGATATTAACGAGGATAATAAAGACAATAAAAAGAAGATAATGACAATAATAACGACGATATTAACGATAATATTTATGACGATAACAACGTAGATAATGACGATAATAACGACGACATTAACGACGATGATTATGACAAAATAACGACGATATTAACGACGATAATTATGAGGATGATAAGGACGATAACAACGATGATAATGACGATAATAACGACGACATTAACGACGATGATTGTGACAAAATAACGACGATATTAACGACGATAATTATGAGGATAATAAGGACGATAACAACGATGATAATGACGATATTAACGACGATAATAACGTCGATAAAAAGAAGATAATGACAATAATAACGACGATATTAACGATGATAATTATGACGATAACAACGAAGATAATGACGATAATAACGACGACATTATCGTCGATGATTATGACAAAATAACGACGATATTAACGACGATAATTATGAGGATGATAAGGATGATAACAACGATGATAATGACGATAATAACGACGACATTAACGACGATGTTTATGACAAAATAACGACGATATTAACGACGATAATTATGAGGATAATAAGGACGATAACAACGATTATAATGACGATATTAACGACGATATTAACGACGATAATAACGACGTTAAAAACGACGATAAAAAGAAGATAATGACAATAATAACGACGATATTATCGATGATATTTATGACGATAACAACGTAGATAATGACGATAATAACGACGACATTAACGACGATGATTATGACAAAATAACGACGATATTAACGACGATAATTATGAGAATGATAAGGACGATAACAACGATGATAATGACGATATTAACGACGATATTAACGACGATAATAACGACGATATTAACGACGATAATAAAGACAATAAAAAGAAGATAATGACAATAATAACGACGATATTATCGATGATATTTATGACGATAACAACGTAGATAATGACGATAATAACGACGACATTAACGACGATGATTATGACAAAATAACGACGATATTAACGACGATAATTATGAGGATGATAAGGACGATAACAACGATGATAATGACGATATTAACGACGACATTAACTACGATGATTGTGACAAAATAACGACGATATTAACGACGATAATTATGAGGATAATAAGGACGATAACAACGATGATAATAACGATATTAACGACGATATTAACGACGATAATAACGACGATATTAACGACGATAATAAAGACAATAAAAAGAAGATAATGACAAAATAACGACGATATTATCGACGATAATTATGAGGATAATAAGGACGATAACAACGATGATAATGACGATATTAACGACGATATTATCGTCGTTAATAACGACGTTAATAACGACGATAAAAAGAAGATAATGACAATAATAACGACGATATTATCGATGTTATTTATGACGATAACAACGTAGATAATGACGATAATAACGACGACATTAACGACGACGATTATGACAAAATAACGACGATATTAACGACGATAATTATGAGGATAATAAGGACGATAACAACGATGATAATGACGATATTAACGACGATATTAACGACGATAATAACGACGATATTAACGACGATAATAAAGACAATAAAAAGAAGATAATGACAATAATAACGACGATATTAACGATAATATTTACGACGATAACAACGTAGATAATGACGATAATAACGACGACATTAACGACGATGATTATGACAAAATAACGACGATATTAACGACGATAATTATGAGGATGATAAGGACGATAACAACGATGATAATGACGATAATAACGACGACATTAGCGACGATGTTTCTGACAAAATAACGACGATATTAACGACGATAATTATGAGGATGATAAGGACGATAACAACGATTATAATGACGATATTAACGACGATATTAACGACGATAATAACGACGTTAAAAACGACGATAAAAAGAAGATAATGACAATAATAACGACGATATTATCGATGATATTTATGACGATAACAACGTAGATAATGACGATAATAACGACGACATTAACGACGATGATTATGACAAAATAACGACGATATTAACGACGATAATTATGAGGATGATAAGGACGATAACAACGATGATAATGACGATATTAACGACGATATTAACGACGATAATAACGACGTTAATAACGACGATAAAAAGAAGATAATGACAATAATAACGACGATATTATCGATGATATTTATGACGATAACAACGTAGATAATGACGATAATAACGACGACATTAACGACGAAGATTATGACAAAATAACGACGATATTAACGACGATAATTATGAGGATAATAAGGACGATAACAACGATGATAATGACGATATTAACGACGATATTAACGACGATAATAACGACGATATTAACGACGATAATAAAGACAATAAAAAGAAGATAATGACAATAATAACGACGATATTAACGATAATATTTACGACGATAACAACGTAGATAATGACGATAATAACGACGACATTAACGACGATGATTATGACAAAATAACGACGATATTAACGACGATAATTATGAGGATGATAAGGACGATAACAACGATGATAATGACGATAATAACGACGACATTAGCGACGATGTTTATGACAAAATAACGACGATATTAACGACGATAATTATGAGGATAATAAGGACGATAACAACGATTATAATGACGATATTAACGACGATATTAACGACGATAATAACGACGTTAAAAACGACGATAAAAAGAAGATAATGACAATAATAACGACGATATTATCGATGATATTTATGACGATAACAACGTAGATAATGACGATAATAACGACGACATTAACGACGATGATTATGACAAAATAACGACGATATTAACGACGATAATTATGAGGATGATAAGGACGATAACAACGATGATAATGACGATATTAACGACGATATTAACGACGATAATAACGACGTTAATAACGACGATAAAAAGAAGATAATGACAATAATAACGACGATATTATCGATGATATTTATGACGATAACAACGTAGATAATGACGATAATAACGACGACATTAACGACGAAGATTATGACAAAATAACGACGATATTAACGACGATAATTATGAGGATAATAAGGACGATAACAACGATGATAATGACGATATTAACGACGATATTAACGACGATAATAACGACGATATTAACGAGGATAATAAAGACAATAAAAAGAAGATAATGACAATAATAACGACGATATTAACGATAATATTTATGACGATAACAACGTAGATAATGACGATAATAACGACGACATTAACGACGATGATTATGACAAAATAACGACGATATTAACGACGATAATTATGAGGATGATAAGGACGATAACAACGATGATAATGACGATAATAACGACGACATTAACGACGATGATTGTGACAAAATAACGACGATATTAACGACGATAATTATGAGGATAATAAGGACGATAACAACGATGATAATGACGATATTAACGACGATAATAACGACGATATTAACGACGATAATAACGTCGATAAAAAGAAGATAATGACAATAATAACGACGATATTAACGATGATAATTATGACGATAACAACGAAGATAATGACGATAATAACGACGACATTATCGTCGATGATTATGACAAAATAACGACGATATTAACGACGATAATTATGAGGATGATAAGGATGATAACAACGATGATAATGACGATAATAACGACGACATTAACGACGATGTTTATGACAAAATAACGACGATATTAACGACGATAATTATGAGGATAATAAGGACGATAACAACGATTATAATGACGATATTAACGACGATATTAACGACGATAATAACGACGTTAAAAACGACGATAAAAAGAAGATAATGACAATAATAACGACGATATTATCGATGATATTTATGACGATAACAACGTAGATAATGACGATAATAACGACGACATTAACGACGATGATTATGACAAAATAACGACGATATTAACGACGATAATTATGAGAATGATAAGGACGATAACAACGATGATAATGACGATATTAACGACGATATTAACGACGATAATAAGGACGATATTAACGACGATAATAAAGACAATAAAAAGAAGATAATGACAATAATAACGACGATATTATCGATGATATTTATGACGATAACAACGTAGATAATGACGATAATAACGACGACATTAACGACGATGATTATGACAAAATATCGACGATATTAACGACGATAATTATGAGGATGATAAGGACGATAACAACGATGATAATGACGATATTAACGACGATAATAACGACGTTAATAACGACGATAAAAAGAAGATAATGACAATAAGAACGACGATATTATCGATGATATTTATGACGATAACAACGTAGATAATGACGAAAATAACGACGACATTAACGACGATGATTATGACAAAATAACGACGATATTAACGACGATAATTATGAGGATGATAAGGACGATAACAACGATGATAATGACGATATTAACGACGACATTAACTACGATGATTGTGACAAAATAACGACGATATTAACGACGATAATTATGAGGATAATAAGGACGATAACAACGATGATAATAACGATATTAACGACGATAATAACGACGATATTAACGACGATAATAACGACATTAATAACGACGATAAAAAGAAGATAATGACAATAATAACGACGATATTAAAGATAATATTTATGTCGATAACAACGTAGATAATGACGATAATAACGACGACATTAACGACGATGATTATGACAAAATAACGACGATATTATCGACGATAATTATGAGGATAATAAGGACGATAACAACGATGATAATGACCATATTAACGACGATATTAACGACGATAATAACGACGATATTAACGACGATAATAAAGACAATAAAAAGAAGATAATGACAAAATAACGACGATATTATCGACGATAATTATGAGGATAATAAGGACGATAACAACGATGATAATGACGATATTAACGACGATATTATCGTCGTTAATAACGACGTTAATAACGACGATAAAAAGAAGATAATGACAATAATAACGACGATATTATCGATGTTATTTATGACGATAACAACGTAGATAATGACGATAATAACGACGACATTAACGACGACGATTATGACAAAATAACGACGATATTAACGACGATAATTATGAGGATAATAAGGACGATAACAACGATGATAATGACGATATTAACGACGATATTAACGACGATAATAACGACGATATTAACGACGATAATAAAGACAATAAAAAGAAGATAATGACAATAATAACGACGATATTAACGATAATATTTACGACGATAACAACGTAGATAATAACGATAATAACGACGACATTAACGACGATGATTATGACAAAATAACGACGATATTAACGACGATAATTATGAGGATGATAAGGACGATAACAACGATGATAATGACGATAATAACGACGACATTAGCGACGATGTTTATGACAAAATAACGACGATATTAACGACGATAATTATGAGGATAATAAGGACGATAACAACGATTATAATGACGATATTAACGACGATATTAACGACGATAATAACGACGTTAAAAACGACGATAAAAAGAAGATAATGACAATAATAACGACGATATTATCGATGATATTTATGACGATAACAACGTAGATAATGACGATAATAACGACGACATTAACGACGATGATTATGACAAAATAACGACGATATTAACGACGATAATTATGAGGATGATAAGGACGATAACAACGATGATAATGACGATATTAACGACGATATTAACGACGATAATAACGACGTTAATAACGACGATAAAAAGAAGATAATGACAATAATAACGACGATATTATCGATGATATTTATGACGATAACAACGTAGATAATGACGATAATAACGACGACATTAACGACGATGATTATGACAAATTAACGACGATATTAACGACGATAATTATGAGGATAATAAGGACGATAACAACGATGATAATGACGATATTAACGACGACATTAACGACGATAATAACGACGATATTAACGACGATAATAAAGACAATAAAAAGAAGATAATGACAATAATAACGACGATATTAACGATAATATTTACGACGATAACAACGTAGATAATGACGATAATAACGACGACATTAACGACGATGATTATGACAAAATAACGACGATATTAACGACGATAATTATGAGGATGATAAGGACGATAACAACGATGATAATGACGATAATAACGACGACATTAACGACGATGATTGTGACAAAATAACGACGATATTAACGACGATAATTATGAGGATGATAAGGACGATAACAACGATTATAATGACGATATTAACGACGATATTAACGACGATAATAACGACGTTAAAAAGGACGATAAAAAGAAGATAATGACAATAATAACGACGATATTATCGATGATATTTATGACGATAACAACGTAGATAATGACGATAATAACGACGACATTAACGACGATGATTATGACAAAATAACGACGATATTAACGACGATAATTATGAGGATAATAAGGACGATAACAAGGAAGATAATGACGATAATAACGACGACATTAACGACGATGTTTATGACAAAATAACGACGATATTAACGACGATAATTATGAGGATAATAAGGACGATAACAACGATTATAATGACGATATTAACGACGATATTAACGACGATAATAACGACGTTAAAAACGACGATAAAAAGAAGATAATGACAATAATAACGACGATATTATCGATGATATTTATGACGATAACAACGTAGATAATGACGATAATAACGACGACATTAACGACGATGATTATGACAAAATAACGACGATATTAACGACGATAATTATGAGGATGATAAGGACGATAACAACGATGATAATGACGATATTAACGACGATATTAACGACGATAATAACGACGATATTAACGACGATAATAAAGACAATAAAAAGAAGATAATGACAATAATAACGACGATATTAAAGATAATATTTATGACGATAACAACGTAGATAATGACGATATTAACGACGACATTATCGTCGATGATTATGACAAAATAACGACGATATTAACGACGATAATTATGAGGATGATAAGGATGATAACAACGATGATAATGACGATTATAACGACGTCATTAACGACGATGATTATGACAAAATAACGACGATATTAACGACGATAATTATGAGGATGATAAGGACGATAACAACGATGATAATGACGATAATAACGACGACATTAGCGACGATGTTTATGACAAAATAACGACGATATTAACAACGATAATTATGAGGATAATAAGGACGATAACAACGAAGATAATGACGATAATAACGACGACATTAACGACAATGATTATGACAAAATAACGACGATATTAACGACGATAATTATGAGGATGATAAGGACGATAACAACGATGATAATGACGATAATAACGACGACATTAGCGACGATGTTTATGACAAAATAACGACGATATTAACGACGATAATAACGACGTTAATAACGACGATAAAAAGAAGATAATGACAATAATAACGACGATATTATCGATGATATTTATGACGATAACAACGTAGATAATGACGATAATAACGACGACATTAACGACGATGATTATGACAAAATAACGACGATATTAACGACGATAATTATGAGGATGATAAGGACGATAACAACGATGATAATGACGATATTAACGACGATATTAACGACGATAATAACGACGTTAATAACGACGATAAAAAGAAGATAATGACAATAATAACGACGATATTATCGATGATATTTATGACGATAACAACGTAGATAATGACGATAATAACGACGACATTAACGACGATGATTATGACAAAATAACGACGATATTAACGACGATAATTATGAGGATAATAAAAACGATAACAACGATGATAATGACGATATTAACGACGATATTAACGACGATAATAACGACGATATTAACGACGATAATAAAGACAATAAAAAGAAGATAATGACAATAATAACGACGATATTAAAGATAATATTTATGTCGATAACAACGTAGATAATGACGATAATAACGACGACATTAACGACGATGATTATGACAAAATAACGACGATATTAACGACGATAATTATGAGGATAATAAGGACGATAACAACGATTATAATGACGATATTAACGACGATATTAACGACGATAATAACGACGTTAAAAACGACGATAAAAAGAAGATAATGACAATAATAACGACGATATTATCGATGATATTTATGACGATAACAACGTAGATAATGACGATAATAACGACGACATTAACGACGATGATTATGACAAAATAACGACGATATTAACGACGATAATTATGAGGATGATAAGGACGATAACAACGATGATAATGACGATATTAACGACGATATTAACGACGATAATAACGACGTTAATAACGACGATAAAAAGAAGATAATGACAATAATAACGACGATATTATCGACGATGATTATGACAAAATAACGACGATATTAACGACGATAATTATGAGGATAATAAGGACGATAACAACGATTATAATGACGATATTAACGACGATATTAACGACGATAATAACGACGTTAAAAACGACGATAAAAAGAAGATAATGACAATAATAACGACGATATTATCGATGATATTTATGACGATAACAACGTAGATAATGACGATAATAACGACGACATTAACGACGATGATTATGACAAAATAACGACGATATTAACGACGATAATTATGAGGATGATAAGGACGATAACAACGATGATAATGACGATATTAACGACGATATTAACGACGATAATAACGACGCTAATAACGACGATAAAAAGAAGATAATGACAATAATAACGACGATATTATCGATGATATTTATGACGATAACAACGTAGATAATGACGATAATAACGACGACATTAACGACGATGATTATGACAAATTAACGACGATATTAACGACGATAATTATGAGGATAATAAGGACGATAACAACGATGATAATGACGATATTAACGACGATATTAACGACGATAATAACGACGATATTAACGACGATAATAAAGACAATAAAAAGAAGATAATGACAATAATAACGACGATATTAACGATAATATTTATGACGATAACAACGTAGATAATGACGATAATAACGACGACATTAACGACGATGATTATGACAAAATAACGACGATATTAACGACGATAATTATGAGGATGATAAGGACGATAACAACGATGATAATGACGATAATAACGACGACATTAACGACGATAATAACGACGTTAATAACGACGATAAAAAGAAGATAATGACAATAATAACGACGATATTATCGATGATATTTATGACGATAACAACGTAGATAATGACGATAATAACGACGACATTAACGACGATGATTATGACAAAATAACGACGATATTAACGACGATAATTATGAGGATGATAAGGACGATAACAACGATGATAATGACGATATTAACGACGATATTAACGACGATAATAACGACGTTAATAACGACGATAAAAAGAAGATAATGACAATAATAACGACGATATTATCGATGATATTTATGACGATAACAACGTAGATAATGACGATAATAACGACGACATTAACGACGATGATTATGACAAAATAACGACGATATTAACGACGATAATTATGAGGATAATAAGGACGATAACAACGATGATAATAACGATATTAACGACGATATTAACGACGATAATAACGACGATATTAACGACGATAATAAAGACAATAAAAAGAAGATAATGACAATAATAACGACGATATTAAAGATAATATTTATGTCGATAACAACGTAGATAATGACGATAATAACGACGACATTAACGACGATGATTATGACAAAATAACGACGATATTAACGACAATAAATATGAGGATGATAAGGACGATAACAACGATGATAATGACGATATTAACGACGATAATAAAGACAATAAAAAGAAGATAATGACAATAATAACGACGATATTAAAGATAATATTTATGACGATAACAACGTAGATAATGACGATAATAACGACGACATTAACGACGATGATTATGACAAAATAACGACGATATTAACGACGATAATTATGAGGATGATAAGGACGATAACAACGATGATAATGACGATAATAACGACGACATTAGCGACGATGTTTATGACAAAATAACGACGATATTAACGACGATAATTATGAGGATAATAAGGACGATAACAACGATTATAATGACGATATTAACGACGATATTAACGACGATAATAACGACGTTAAAAACGACGATAAAAAGAAGATAATGACAATAATAACGACGATATTATCGATGATATTTATGACGATAACAACGTAGATAATGACGATAATAACGACGACATTAACGACGATGATTATGACAAAATAACGACGATATTAACGACGATAATTATGAGGATAATAAGGACGATAACAACGATGATAATGACGATATTAACGACGATATTAACGACGATAATAACGACGATATTAACGACGATAATAAAGACAATAAAAAGAAGATAATGACAATAATAACGACGATATTAACGATAATATTTATGACGATAAGAACGTAGATAATGACGATAATAACGACGACATTAACGACGATGATTATGACAAAATAACGACGATATTAACGACGATAATTATGAGGATAATAAGGACGATAACGACGATATTAACGACAATAAATATGAGGATGATAAGGACGATAACAACGATGATAATGACGATATTAACGACGATAATAAAGACAATAAAAAGAAGATAATGACAATAATAACGACGATATTAAAGATAATATTTATGACGATAACAACGTAGATAATGACGATAATAACGACGACATTAACGACGATGATTATGACAAAATAACGACGATATTAACGACGATAATTATGAGGATGATAAGGACGATAACAACGATGATAATGACGATAATAACGACGACATTAGCGACGATGTTTATGACAAAATAACGACGATATTAACGACGATAATTATGAGGATAATAAGGACGATAACAACGATTATAATGACGATATTAACGACGATATTAACGACGATAATAACGACGTTAAAAACGACGATAAAAAGAAGATAATGACAATAATAACGACGATATTATCGATGATATTTATGACGATAACAACGTAGATAATGACGATAATAACGACGACATTAACGACGATGATTATGACAAAATAACGACGATATTAACGACGATAATTATGAGGATAATAAGGACGATAACAACGATGATAATGACGATATTAACGACGATATTAACGACGATAATAACGACGATATTAACGACGATAATAAAGACAATAAAAAGAAGATAATGACAATAATAACGACGATATTAACGATAATATTTATGACGATAAGAACGTAGATAATGACGATAATAACGACGACATTAACGACGATGATTATGACAAAATAACGACGATATTAACGACGATAATTATGAGGATAATAAGGACGATAACAACGATGATAATGACGATATTAACGACGATAATAACGACGATATTAACGACGATAATAACGTCGATAAAAAGAAGATAATGACAATAATAACGACGATATTAACGATGATAATTATGACGATAACAACGAAGATAATGACGATAATAACGACGACATTATCGTCGATGATTATGACAAAATAACGACGATATTAACGACGATAATTATGAGGATGATAAGGATGATAACAACGATGATAATGACGATAATAACGACGACATTAACGACGACGATTATGACAAAATAACGACGATATTAACGACGATAATTATGAGGATAATAAGGACGATAACAACGATGATAATGACGATATTAACGACGATATTAACGACGATAATAACGACGATATTAACGACGATAATAAAGACAATAAAAAGAAGATAATGACAATAATAACGACGATATTAAAGATAATATTTATGACGATAACAACGTAGATAATGACGATAATAACGACGACATTAACGACGATGATTATGACAAAATAACGACGATATTAACGACGATAATTATGAGGATGATAAGGATGATAACAACGATGATAATGACGATAATAACGACGACATTAACGACGATGATTATGACAAAATAACGACGATATTAACGACGATAATTATGAGAATGATAAGGACGATAACAACGATGATAATGACGATAATAACGACGACATTAGCGACGATGTTTATGACAAAATAACGACGATATTAACGACGATAATTATGAGGATGATAAGGACGATAACAACGATGATAATGACGATAATAACGACGACATTAGCGACGATGTTTATGACAAAATAACGACGATATTAACGACGATAATAACGACGTTAATAACGACGATAAAAAGAAGATAATGACAATAATAACGACGATATTATCGATGATATTTATGACGATAACAACGATGATAATGACGATAATAACGACGACATTAACGACGATGATTATGACAAAATAACGACGATATTAACGACGATAATTATGAGGATGATAAGGACGATAACAACGATGATAATGACGATATTAACGACGATATTAACGACGATAATAACGACGTTAATAACGACGATAAAAAGAAGATAATGACAATAATAACGACGATATTATCGATGATATTTATGACGATAACAACGTAGATAATGACGATAATAACGACGACATTAACGACGATGATTATGACAAAATAACGACGATATTAACGACGATAATTATGAGGATAATAAGGACGATAACAACGATGATAATGACGATATTAACGACGATATTAACGACGATAATAACGACGATATTAACGACGATAATAAAGACAATAAAAAGAAGATAATGACAATAATAACGACGATATTAAAGATAATATTTATGACGATAACAACGTAGATAATGACGATAATAACGACGACATTAACGACGATAATTATGACAAAATAACGACGATATTAACGACGATAATTATGAGGATGATAAGGACGATAACAACGATGATAATGACGATATTAACGACGATATTAACGACGATAATAACGACGTTAATAACGACGATAAAAAGAAGATAATGACAATAATAACGACGATACTATCGATGTTATTTATGACGATAACAACGTAGATAATGACGATAATAACGACGACATTAACGACGACGATTATGACAAAATAACGACGATATTAACGACGAAAATTATGAGGATAATAAGGACGATAACAACGATGATAATGACGATATTAACGACGATATTAACGACGATAATAACGACGATATTAACGACGATAATAAAGACAATAAAAAGAAGATAATGACAATAATAACGACGATATTAAAGATAATATTTATGACGATAACAACGTAGATAATGACGATAATAACGACGACATTAACGACGATGATTATGACAAAATAACGACGATATTAACGACGATAATTATGAGGATGATAAGGACGATAACAACGATGATAATGACGATAATAACGACGACATTAGCGACGATGTTTATGACAAAATAACGACGATATTAACGACGATAATTATGAGGATAATAAGGACGATAACAACGATTATAATGACGATATTAACGACGATATTAACGACGATAATAACGACGTTAAAAACGACGATAAAAAGAAGATAATGACAATAATAACGACGATATTATCGATGATATTTATGACGATAACAACGTAGATAATGACGATAATAACGACGACATTAACGACGATGATTATGACAAAATAACGACGATATTAACGACGATAATTATGAAAATGATAAGGACGATAACAACGATGATAATGACGATATTAACGACGATATTAACGACGATAATAACGACGTTAATAACGACGATAAAAAGAAGATAATGACAATAATAACGACGATATTATCGATGATATTTATGACGATAACAACGTAGATAATGACGATAATAACGACGACATTAACGACGATGATTATGACAAAATAACGACGATATTAACGACGATAATTATGAGGATGATAAGGACGATAACAACGATTATAATGACGATATTAACGACGATATTAACGACGATAATAACGACGTTAAAAACGACGATAAAAAGAAGATAATGACAATAATAACGACGATATTATCGATGATATTTATGACGATAACAACGTAGATAATGACGATAATAACGACGACATTAACGACGATGATTATGACAAAATAACGACGATATTAACGACGATAATTATGAGGATGATAAGGACGATAACAACGATGATAATGACGATATTAACGACGATATTAACGACGCTAATAACGACGTTAATAACGACGATGAAAAGAAGATAATGACAATAATAACGACGATATTATCGATGATATTTATGACGATAACAACGTAGATAATGACGATAATAACGACGACATTAACGACGATGATTATGACAAAATAACGACGATATTAACGACGATAATTATGAGGATAATAAGGACGATAACAACGATGATAATGACGATATTAACGACGATATTAACGACGATAATAACGACGATATTAACGACGATAATAAAGACAATAAAAAGAAGATAATGACAATAATAACGACGATATTAACGATAATATTTATGACGATAACAACGTAGATAATGACGATAATAACGACGATGATTATGACAAAATAACGACGATATTAACGACGATAATTATGAGGATGATAAGGACGATAACAACGATGATAATGACGATAATAACGACGACATTAACGACGATGATTGTAACAAAATAACGACGATATTAACGACGATAATTATGAGGATAATAAGGACGATAACAACGATGATAATGACGATATTAACGACGATATTAACGACGATAATAACGACGTTATAAACGACGATAAAAAGAAGATAATGACAATAATAACGACGATATTATCGATGATATTTATGACGATAACAACGTAGATAATGACGATAATAACGACGACATTAACGACGATGATTATGACAAAATAACGACGATATTAACGACGATAATTATGAGGATGATAAGGACGATAACAACGATGATAATGACGATATTAACGACGATATTAACGACGATAATAACGACGATATTAACGACGATAATAAAGACAATAAAAAGAAGATAATGACAATAATAACGACGATATTAACGACGATAATTATGAGGATGATAAGGACGATAACAACGATGATAATGACGATATTAACGACGATATTAACGACGATAATAACGACGTTAATAACGACGATAAAAAGAAGATAATGACAATAATAACGACGATATTATCGATGATATTTATGACGATAACAACGTAGATAATGACGATAATAACGACGACATTAACGACGATGATTATGACAAAATAACGACGATATTAACGACGATAATTATGAGGATAATAAGGACGATAACAACGATGATAATGACGATATTAACGACGATATTAACGACGATAATAACGACGATATTAACGACGATAATAAAGACAATAAAAAGAAGATAATGACAATAATAACGACGATATTAACGATAATATTTATGACGATAACAACGTAGATAATGACGATAATAACGACGATGATTATGACAAAATAACGACGATATTAACGACGATAATTATGAGGATGATAAGGACGATAACAACGATGATAATGACGATAATAACGACGACATTAACGACGATGATTGTGACAAAATAACGACGATATTAACGACGATAATTATGAGGATAATAAGGACGATAACAACGATGATAATGACGATATTAACGACGATAATAACGACGATATTAACGACGATAATAACGTCGATAAAAAGAAGATAATGACAATAATAACGACGATATTAACGATGATAATTATGACGATAACAACGAAGATAATGACGATAATAACGACGACATTATCGTCGATGATTATGACAAAATAACGACGATATTAACGACGATAATTATGAGGATGATAAGGATGATAACAACGATGATAATGACGATAATAACGACGACATTAACGACGATGTTTATGACAAAATAACGACGATATTAACGACGATAATTATGAGGATAATAAGGACGATAACAACGATTATAATGACGATATTAACGACGATATTATCGATGATATTTATGACGATAACAACGTAGATAATGACGATAATTACGACGACATTAACGACGATGATTATGACAAAATAACGACGATATTAACGACGATAATTATGAGGATGATAAGGACGATAACAACGATGATAATGACGATATTAACGACGATATTAACGACGATTATAACGACGATATTAACGACGATAATAAAGACAATAAAAAGAAGATAATGACAATAATAACGACGATATTATCGATGATATTTATGACGATAACAACGTAGATAATGACGATAATAACGACGACATTAACGACGATGATTATGACAAAATAACGACGATATTAACGACGATAATTATGAGGATGATAAGGACGATAACAACGATGATAATGACGATATTAACGACGATAATAACGACGTTAATAACGACGATATAAAGAAGATAATGACAATAAGAACGACGATATTATCGATGATATTTATGACGATAACAACGTAGATAATGACGAAAATAACGACGACATTAACGACGATGATTATGACAAAATAACGACGATATTAACGACGATAATTATGAGAATGATAAGGACGATAACAACGATGATAATGACGATATTAACGACGACATTAACGACGATGATTGTGACAAAATAACGACGATATTAACGACGATAATTATGAGGATAATAAGGACGATAACAACGATGATAATAACGATATTAACGACGATAATAACGACGATATTAACGACGATAATAACGACGTTAATAACGACGATAAAAAGAAGATAATGACAATAATAACGACGATATTATCGATGATATTTATGACGATAACAACGTAGATAATGAAGATAATAACGACGACATTAACGACGATGATTATGACAAAATAACGACGATATTATCGACGATAATTATGAGGATAATAAGGACGATAACAACGATGATAATGACGATATTAACGACGATATTAACGACGATAATAACGACGATATTAACGACGATAATAAAGACAATAAAAAGAAGATAATGACAATAATAACGACGATATTAAAGATAATATTTATGTCGATAACAACGTAGATAATGACGATAATAACGACGACATTAACGACGATGATTATGACAAAATAACGACGATATTAACGACGATAATTATGAGGATGATAAGGACGATAACAACGATGATAATGACCATATTAACGACGATATTAACGACGATAATAACGACGTTAATAACGACGATAAAAAGAAGATAATGACAATAATAACGACGATATTATCGATGTTATTTATGACGATAACAACGTAGATAATGACGATAATAACGACGACATTAACGACGACGATTATGACAAAATAACGACGATATTAACGACGATAATTATGAGGATAATAAGGACGATAACAACGATGATAATGACGATATTAACGACGATATTAACGACGATAATAACGACGATATTAACGACGATAATAAAGACAATAAAAAGAAGATAATGACAATAATAACGACGATATTAAAGATAATATTTATGACGATAACAACGTAGATAATGACGATAATAACGACGACATTAACGACGATGATTATGACAAAATAACGACGATATTAACGACGATAATTATGAGGATGATATGGATGATAACAACGATGATAATGACGATAATAACGACGACATTAACGACGATGATTATGACAAAATAACGACGATATTAACGACGATAATTATGAGGATGATAAGGACGATAACAACGATGATAATGACGATATTAACGACGATATTAACGACGATAATAACGACGTTAATAACGACGATAAAAAGAAGATAATGACAATAATAACGACGATATTATCGATGATATTTATGACGATAACAACGTAGATAATGACGATAATAACGACGACATTAACGACGATGATTATGACAAAATAACGACGATATTAACGACGATAATTATGAGGATGATAAGGACGATAACAACGATTATAATGACGATATTAACGACGATATTAACGACGATAATAACGACGTTAAAAACGACGATAAAAAGAAGATAATGACAATAATAACGACGATATTATCGATGATATTTATGACGATAACAACGTAGATAATGACGATAATAACGACGACATTAACGACGATGATTATGACAAAATAACGACGATATTAACGACGATAATTATGAGGATGATAAGGACGATAACAACGATGATAATGACGATATTAACGACGATATTAACGACGATAATAACGACGTTAATAACGACGATAAAAAGAAGATAATGACAATAATAACGACGATATTATCGATGTTATTTATGACGATAACAACGTAGATAATGACGATAATAACGACGACATTAACGACGACGATTATGACAAAATAACGACGATATTAACGACGATAATTATGAGGATAATAAGGACGATAACAACGATGATAATGACGATATTAACGACGATATTAACGACGATAATAACGACGATATTAACGACGATAATAAAGACAATAAAAAGAAGATAATGACAATAATAACGACGATATTAACGATAATATTTATGACGATAACAACGTAGATAATGACGATAATAACGACGATGATTATGACAAAATAACGACGATATTAACGACGATAATTATGAGGATGATAAGGACGATAACAACGATGATAATGACGATAATAACGACGACATTAACGACGATGATTGTGACAAAATAACGTCGATATTAACGACGATAATTATGAGGATAATAAGGACGATAACAACGATGATAATAACGACGATATTAACGACGATAATAACGTCGATAAAAAGAAGATAATGACAATAATAACGACGATATTAACGATGATAATTATGACGATAACAACGAAGATAATGACGATAATAACGACGACATTATCGTCGATGATTATGACAAAATAACGACGATATTAACGACGATAATTATGAGGATGATAAGGATGATAACAACGATGATAATGACGATAATAACGACGACATTAACGACGATGTTTATGACAAAATAACGACGATATTAACGACGATAATTATGAGGATAATAAGGACGATAACAACGATTATAATGACGATATTAACGACGATATTAACGACGATAATAACGACGTTAAAAACGACGATAAAAAGAAGATAATGACAATAATAACGACGATATTATCAATGATATTTATGACGATAACAACGTAGATAATGACGATAATAACGACGACATTAACGACGATGATTATGACAAAATAACGACGATATTAACGACGATAATTATGAGGATGATAAGGACGATAACAACGATGATAATGACGATATTAACGACGATATTAACGACGATAATAACGACGATATTAACGACGATAATAAAGACAATAAAAAGAAGATAATGACAATAATAACGACGATATTATCGATGATATTTATGACGATAACAACGTAGATAATGACGATAATAACGACGACATTAACGACGATGATTATGACAAAATAACGACGATATTAACGACGATAATTATGAGGATGATAAGGACGATAACAACGATGATAATGACGATATTAACGACGATAATAACGACGTTAATAACGACGATAAAAAGAAGATAATGACAATAAGAACGACGATATTATCGATGATATTTATGACGATAACAACGTAGATAATGACGAAAATAACGACGACATTAACGACGATGATTATGACAAAATAACGACGATATTAACGACGATAATTATGAGGATGATAAGGACGATAACAACGATGATAATGACGATATTAACGACGACATTAACGACGATGATTGTGACAAAATAACGACGATATTAACGACGATAATTATGAGGATAATAAGGACGATAACAACGATGATAATAACGATATTAACGACGATAATAACGACGATATTAACGACGATAATAACGACGTTAATAACGACGATAAAAAGAAGATAATGACAATAATAACGACGATATTATCGATGATATTTATGACGATAACAACGTAGATAATGACGATAATAACGACGACATTAACGACGATGATTATGACAAAATAACGACGATATTATCGACGATAATTATGAGGATAATAAGGACGATAACAACGATGATAATGACGATATTAACGACGATATTAACGACGATAATAACGACGATATTAACGACGATAATAAAGACAATAAAAAGAAGATAATGACAATAATAACGACGATATTAAAGATAATATTTATGTCGATAACAACGTAGATAATGACGATAATAACGACGACATTAACGACGATGATTATGACAAAATAACGACAATATTAACGACGATAATTATGAGGATGATAAGGACGATAACAACGATGATAATGACGATATTAACGACGATATTAACGACGATAATAACGACGTTAATAACGACGATAAAAAGAAGATAATGACAATAATAACGACGATATTATCGATGTTATTTATGACGATAACAACGTAGATAATGACGATAATAACGACGACATTAACGACGACGATTATGACAAAATAACGACGATATTAACGACGATAATTATGAGGATAATAAGGACGATAACAACGATGATAATGACGATATTAACGACGATATTAACGACGATAATAACGACGATATTAACGACGATAATAAAGACAATAAAAAGAAGATAATGACAATAATAACGACGATATTAAAGATAATATTTATGACGATAACAACGTAGATAATGACGATAATAACGACGACATTAACGACGATGATTATGACAAAATAACGACGATATTAACGACGATAATTATGAGGATGATAAGGACGATAACAACGATGATAATGACGATATTAACGACGATATTAACGACGATAATAACGACGTTAATAACGACGATAAAAAGAAGATAATGACAATAATAACGACGATATTATCGATGATATTTATGACGATAACAACGTAGATAATGACGATAATAACGACGACATTAACGACGATGATTATGACAAAATAACGACGATATTAACGACGATAATTATGAGGATGATAAGGACGATAACAACGATGATAATGACGATATTAACGACGATATTAACGACGATAATAACGACGTTAAAAACGACGATAAAAAGAAGATAATGACAATAATAACGACGATATTATCGATGATATTTATGACGATAACAACGTAGATAATGACGATAATAACGACGACATTAACGACGATGATTATGACAAAATAACGACGATATTAACGACGATAATTATGAGGATGATAAGGACGATAACAACGATTATAATGACGATATTAACGACGATATTAACGACGATATTAACGACGATAATAACGTCGATAAAAAGAAGATAATGACAATAATAACGACGATATTAACGATGATAATTATGACGATAACAACGAAGATAATGACGATAATAACGACGACATTATCGTCGATGATTATGACAAAATAACGACGATATTAACGACGATAATTATGAGGATGATAAGGATGATAACAACGATGATAATGACGATAATAACGACGACATTAACGACGATGTTTATGACAAAATAACGACGATATTAACGACGATAATTATGAGGATAATAAGGACGATAACAACGATTATAATGACGATATTAACGACGATATTAACGACGATAATAACGACGTTAAAAACGACGATAAAAAGAAGATAATGACAATAATAACGACGATATTATCAATGATATTTATGACGATAACAACGTAGATAATGACGATAATAACGACGACATTAACGACGATGATTATGACAAAATAACGACGATATTAACGACGATAATTATGAGGATGATAAGGACGATAACAACGATGATAATGACGATATTAACGACGATATTAACGACGATAATAACGACGATATTAACGACGATAATAAAGACAATAAAAAGAAGATAATGACAATAATAACGACGATATTATCGATGATATTTATGACGATAACAACGTAGATAATGACGATAATAACGACGACATTAACGACGATGATTATGACAAAATAACGACGATATTAACGACGATAATTATGAGGATGATAAGGACGATAACAACGATGATAATGACGATATTAACGACGATAATAACGACGTTAATAACGACGATAAAAAGAAGATAATGACAATAAGAACGACGATATTATCGATGATATTTATGACGATAACAACGTAGATAATGAC
Source organism: Dolichovespula media (assembly GCA_911387685.1). Classification (NCBI taxonomy): domain Eukaryota; kingdom Metazoa; phylum Arthropoda; class Insecta; order Hymenoptera; family Vespidae; genus Dolichovespula; species Dolichovespula media. The sequence goes on along the minus strand of CAJVQJ010000029.1, from coordinate 58,890 downwards.
GAAAATAACGACGACATTAACGACGATGATTATGACAAAATAACGACGATATTAACGACGATAATTATGAGGATGATAAGGACGATAACAACGATGATAATGACGATATTAACGACGACATTAACGACGATGATTGTGACAAAATAACGACGATATTAACGACGATAATTATGAGGATAATAAGGACGATAACAACGATGATAATAACGATATTAACGACGATAATAACGACGATATTAACGACGATAATAACGACGTTAATAACGACGATAAAAAGAAGATAATGACAATAATAACGACGATATTATCGATGATATTTATGACGATAACAACGTAGATAATGACGATAATAACGACGACATTAACGACGATGATTATGACAAAATAACGACGATATTATCGACGATAATTATGAGGATAATAAGGACGATAACAACGATGATAATGACGATATTAACGGCGATATTAACGACGATAATAACGACGATATTAACGACGATAATAAAGACAATAAAAAGAAGATAATGACAATAATAACGACGATATTAAAGATAATATTTATGTCGATAACAACGTAGATAATGACGATAATAACGACGACATTAACGACGATGATTATGACAAAATAACGACAATATTAACGACGATAATTATGAGGATGATAAGGACGATAACAACGATGATAATGACGATATTAACGACGATATTAACGACGATAATAACGACGTTAATAACGACGATAAAAAGAAGATAATGACAATAATAACGACGATATTATCGATGTTATTTATGACGATAACAACGTAGATAATGACGATAATAACGACGACATTAACGACGACGATTATGACAAAATAACGACGATATTAACGACGATAATTATGAGGATAATAAGGACGATAACAACGATGATAATGACGATATTAACGACGATATTAACGACGATAATAACGACGATATTAACGACGATAATAAAGACAATAAAAAGAAGATAATGACAATAATAACGACGATATTAAAGATAATATTTATGACGATAACAACGTAGATAATGACGATAATAACGACGACATTAACGACGATGATTATGACAAAATAACGACGATATTAACGACGATAATTATGAGGATGATAAGGACGATAACAACGATGATAATGACGATATTAACGACGATATTAACGACGATAATAACGACGTTAATAACGACGATAAAAAGAAGATAATGACAATAATAACGACGATATTATCGATGATATTTATGACGATAACAACGTAGATAATGACGATAATAACGACGACATTAACGACGATGATTATGACAAAATAACGACGATATTAACGACGATAATTATGAGGATGATAAGGACGATAACAACGATTATAATGACGATATTAACGACGATATTAACGACGATAATAACGACGTTAAAAACGACGATAAAAAGAAGATAATGACAATAATAACGACGATATTATCGATGATATTTATGACGATAACAACGTAGATAATGACGATAATAACGACGACATTAACGACGATGATTATGACAAAATAACGACGATATTAACGACGATAATTATGAGGATGATAAGGACGATAACAACGATGATAATGACGATATTAACGACGATAATAACGACGTTAATAACGACGATAAAAAGAAGATAATGACAATAAGAACGACGATATTATCGATGATATTTATGACGATAACAACGTAGATAATGACGAAAATAACGACGACATTAACGACGATGATTATGACAAAATAACGACGATATTAACGACGATAATTATGAGGATGATAAGGACGATAACAACGATGATAATGACGATATTAACGACGACATTAACGACGATGATTGTGACAAAATAACGACGATATTAACGACGATAATTATGAGGATAATAAGGACGATAACAACGATGATAATAACGATATTAACGACGATAATAACGACGATATTAACGACGATAATAACGACGTTAATAACGACGATAAAAAGAAGATAATGACAATAATAACGACGATATTATCGATGATATTTATGACGATAACAACGTAGATAATGACGATAATAACGACGACATTAACGACGATGATTATGACAAAATAACGACGATATTATCGACGATAATTATGAGGATAATAAGGACGATAACAACGATGATAATGACGATATTAACGACGATATTAACGACGATAATAACGACGATATTAACGACGATAATAAAGACAATAAAAAGAAGATAATGACAATAATAACGACGATATTAAAGATAATATTTATGTCGATAACAACGTAGATAATGACGATAATAACGACGACATTAACGACGATGATTATGACAAAATAACGACGATATTAACGACGATAATTATGAGGATGATAAGGACGATAACAACGATGATAATGACGATATTAACGACGATATTAACGACGATAATAACGACGTTAATAACGACGATAAAAAGAAGATAATGACAATAATAACGACGATATTATCGATGTTATTTATGACGATAACAACGTAGATAATGACGATAATAACGACGACATTAACGACGACGATTATGACAAAATAACGACGATATTAACGACGATAATTATGAGGATAATAAGGACGATAACAACGATGATAATGACGATATTAACGACGATATTAACGACGATAATAACGACGATATTAACGACGATAATAAAGACAATAAAAAGAAGATAATGACAATAATAACGACGATATTAAAGATAATATTTATGACGATAACAACGTAGATAATGACGATAATAACGACGACATTAACGACGATGATTATGACAAAATAACGACGATATTAACGACGATAATTATGAGGATGATAAGGACGATAACAACGATGATAATGACGATAATAACGACGACATTAGCGACGATGTTTATGACAAAATAACGACGATATTAACAACGATAATTATGAGGATAATAAGGACGATAACAACGATTATAATGACGATATTAACGACGATATTAACGACGATAATAACGACGTTAAAAACGACGATAAAAAGAAGATAATGACAATAATAACGACGATATTATCGATGATATTTATGACGATAACAACGTAGATAATGACGATAATAACGACGACATTAACGACGATGATTATGACAAAATAACGACGATATTAACGACGATAATTATGAGGATGATAAGGACGATAACAACGATGATAATGACGATATTAACGACGATATTAACGACGATAATAACGACGTTAATAACGACGATAATAAAGACAATAAAAAGAAGATAATGACAATAATAACGACGATATTAACGATAATATTTATGACGATAACAACGTAGATAATGATGATAATAACGACGACATTAACGACGATGATTATGACAAAATAACGACGATATTAACGACGATAATTATGAGGATGATAAGGACGATAACAACGATGATAATGACGATAATAACGACGACATTAGCGACGATGTTTATGACAAAATAACGACGATATTAACGACGATAATTATGAGGATAATAAGGACGATAACAACGATTATAATGACGATATTAACGACGATATTAACGACGATAATAACGACGTTAATAACGACGATAAAAAGAAGATAATGACAATAATAACGACGATATTATCGATGATATTTATGACGATAACAACGTAGATAATGACGATAATAACGACGACATTAACGACGACGATTATGACAAAATAACGACGATATTAACGACGATAATTATGAGGATAATAAGGACGATAACAACGATGATAATGACGATATTAACGACGATATTAACGACGATAATAACGACGATATTAACGACGATAATAAAGACAATAAAAAGAAGATAATGACAATAATAACGACGATATTAACGATAATATTTATGACGATAACAACGTAGATAATGACGATAATAACGACGACATTAACGACGATGATTATGACAAAATAACGACGATATTAACGACGATAATTATGAGGATGATAAGGACGATAACAACGATGATAATGACGATATTAACGACGATATTAACGACGATAATAACGACGATATTAACGACGACGATTATGACAAAATAACGACGATATTAACGACGATAATTATGAGGATAATAAGGACGATAACAACGATGATAATGACGATATTAACGACGATATTAACGACGATAATAACGACGATATTAACGACGATAATAAAGACAATAAAAAGAAGATAATGACAATAATAACGACGATATTAAAGATAATATTTATGACGATAACAACGTAGATAATGACGATAATAACGACGACATTAACGACGATGATTATGACAAAATAACGACGATATTAACGACGATAATTATGAGGATGATAAGGACGATAACAACGATGATAATGACGATAATAACGACGACATTAGCGACGATGTTTATGACAAAATAACGACGATATTAACGACGATAATTATGAGGATAATAAGGACGATAACAACGATTATAATGACGATATTAACGACGATATTAACGACGATAATAACGACGTTAAAAACGACGATAAAAAGAAGATAATGACAATAATAACGACGATATTATCGATGATATTTATGACGATAACAACGTAGATAATGACGATAATAACGACGACAGTAACGACGATGATTATGACAAAATAACGACGATATTATCGACGATAATTATGAGGATAATAAGGACGATAACAACGATGATAATGACGATATTAACGACGATATTAACGACGATAATAACGACGATATTAACGACGATAATAAAGACAATAAAAAGAAGATAATGACAATAATAACGACGATATTAAAGATAATATTTATGTCGATAACAACGTAGATAATGACGATAATAACGACGACATTAACGACGATGATTATGACAAAATAACGACGATATTAACGACGATAATTATGAGGATGATAAGGACGATAACAACGATGATAATGACGATATTAACGACGATATTAACGACGATAATAACGACGTTAATAACGACGATAAAAAGAGGATAATGACAATAATAACGACGATATTATCGATGTCATTTATGACGATAACAACGTAGATAATGACGATAATAACGACGACATTAACGACGACGATTATGACAAAATAACGACGATATTAACGACGATAATTATGAGGATAATAAGGACGATAACAACGATGATAATGACGATATTAACGACGATATTAACGACGATAATAACGACGTTAATAACGACGATAAAAAGAAGATAATGACAATAATAACGACGATATTATCGATGATATTTATGACGATAACAACGTAGATAATGACGATAATAACGACGACATTAACGACGATGATTATGACAAAATAACGACGATATTAACGACGATAATTATGAGGATAATAAGGACGATAACAACGATGATAATGACGATATTAACGACGATATTAACGACGATAATAACGACGATATTAACGACGATAATAAAGACAATAAAAAGAAGATAATGACAATAATAACGACGATATTAAAGATAATATTTATGACGATAACAACGTAGATAATGACGATAATAACGACGACATTAACGACGATGATTATGACAAAATAACGACGATATTAACGACGATAATTATGAGGATGATAAGGACGATAACAACAATGATAATGACGATATTAACGACGATATTAACGACGATAATAACGACGTTAATAACGACGATAAAAAGAAGATAATGACAATAATAACGACGATATTATCGATGATATTTATGACGATAACAACGTAGATAATGACGATAATAACGACGACATTAACGACGATGATTATGACAAAATAACGACGATATTAACGACGATAATTATGAGGATGATAAGGACGATAACAACGATTATAATGACGATATTAACGACGATATTAACGACGATAATAACGACGTTAAAAACGACGATAAAAAGAAGATAATGACAATAATAACGACGATATTATCGATGATATTTATGACGATAACAACGTAGATAATGACGATAATAACGACGACATTAACGACGATGATTATGACAAAATAACGACGATATTAACGACGATAATTATGAGGATGATAAGGACGATAACAACGATGATAATGACGATATTAACGACGATATTAACGACGATAATAACGACGTTAATAACGACGATAAAAAGAAGATAATGACAATAATAACGACGATATTATCGATGATATTTATGACGATAACAACGATGATAATGACGATAATAACGACGACATTAACGACGATGATTATGACAAAATAACGACGATATTAACGACGATAATTATGAGGATGATAAGGACGATAACAACGATGATAATGACGATATTAACGACGATATTAACGACGATAATAACGACGTTAATAACGACGATAAAAAGAAGATAATGACAATAATAACGACGATATTATCGATGATATTTATGACGATAACAACGTAGATAATGACGATAATAACGACGACATTAACGACGATGATTATGACAAAATAACGACGATATTAACGACGATAATTATGAGGATAATAAGGACGATAACAACGATGATAATGACGATATTAACGACGATATTAACGACGATAATAACGACGTTAATAACGACGATAAAAAGAAGATAATGACAATAATAACGACGATATTATCGATGATATTTATGACGATAACAACGTAGATAATGACGATAATAACGACGACATTAACGACGATGATTATGACAAAATAACGACGATATTAACGACGATAATTATGAGGATAATAAGGACGATAACAACGATGATAATGACGATATTAACGACGATATTAACGACGATAATAACGACGATATTAACGACGATAATAAAGACAATAAAAAGAAGATAATGACAATAATAACGACGATATTAACTATAATATTTATGACGATAACAACGTAGATAATGACGATAATAACGACGAAATTAACGACGACGATTATGACAAAATAACGACGATATTAACGACGATAATTATGAGGATAATAAGGACGATAACAACGATGATAATGACGATATTAACGACGATATTAACGACGATAATAACGACGTTAATAACGACGATAAAAAGAAGATAATGACAATAATAACGACGATATTATCGATGTTATTTATGACGATAACAACGTAGATAATGACGATAATAACGACGACATTAACGACGATGATTATGACAAAATAACGACGATATTAACGACGATAATTATAAGGATGATAAGGACGATAACAACGATGATAATGACGATATTAACGACGATATTAACGACGATAATAACGACGTTAATAACGACGATAAAAAGAAGATAATGACAATAATAACGACGATATTATCGATGTTATTTATGACGATAACAACGTAGATAATGACGATAATAACGACGACATTAACGACGACGATTATGACAAAATAACGACGATATTAACGACGATAATTATGAGGATAATAAGGACGATAACAACGATGATAATGACGATATTAACGACGATATTAACGACGATAATAACGACGTTAATAACGACGATAAAAAGAAGATAATGACAATAATAACGACGATATTATCGATGATATTTATGACGATAACAACGTAGATAATGACGATAATAACGACGACATTAACGACGATGATTATGACAAAATAACGACGATATTAACGACGATAATTATGAGGATAATAAGGACGATAACAACGATGATAATGACGATATTAACGACGATATTAACGACGATAATAACGACGATATTAACGACGATAATAAAGACAATAAAAAGAAGATAATGACAATAATAACGACGATATTAAAGATAATATTTATGACGATAACAACGTAGATAATGACGATAATAACGACGACATTAACGACGATGATTATGACAAAATAACGACGATATTAACGACGATAATTATGAGGATGATAAGGACGATAACAACGATGATAATGACGATATTAACGACGATATTAACGACGATAATAACGACGTTAATAACGACGATAAAAAGAAGATAATGACAATAATAACGACGATATTATCGATGATATTTATGACGATAACAACGATGATAATGACGATAATAACGACGACATTAACGACGATGATTATGACAAAATAACGACGATATTAACGACGATAATTATGAGGATGATAAGGACGATAACAACGATGATAATGACGATATTAACGACGATATTAACGACGATAATAACGACGTTAATAACGACGATAAAAAGAAGATAATGACAATAATAACGACGATATTATCGATGATATTTATGACGATAACAACGTAGATAATGACGATAATAACGACGACATTAACGACGATGATTATGACAAAATAACGACGATATTAACGACGATAATTATGAGGATAATAAGGACGATAACAACGATGATAATGACGATATTAACGACGATATTAACGACGATAATAATGACGATATTAACGACGATAATAAAGACAATAAATAGAAGATAATGACTATAATAACGACGATATTAAAGATAATATTTATGACGATAACAACGTAGATAATGACGATAATAACGACGACATTAACGACGATGATTATGACAAAATAACGACGATATTAACGACGATAATTATGAGGATGATAAGGACGATAACAACGATGATAATGACGATATTAACGACGATATTAACGACGATAATAACGACGTTAATAACGACGATAAAAAGAAGATAATGACAATAATAACGACGATATTATCGATGTTATTTATGACGATAACAACGTAGATTATGACGATAATAACGACGACATTAACAACGACGATTATGACAAAATAACGACGATATTAACGACGATAATTATGAGGATAATAAGGACGATAACAACGATGATAATGACGATATTAACGACGATATTAACGACGATAATAACGACGATATTAACGACGATAATAAAGACAATAAAAAGAAGATAATGACAATAATAACGACGATATTAAAGATAATATTTATGACGATAACAACGTAGATAATGACGATAATAACGACGACATTAACGACGATGATTATGACAAAATAACGACGATATTAACGACGATAATTATGAGGATGATAAGGACGATAACAACGATGATAATGACGATAATAACGACGACATTAGCGATGATGTTTATGACAAAATAACGACGATATTAACGACGATAATTATGAGGATAATAAGGACGATAACAACGATTATAATGACGATATTAACGACGATATTAACGACGATAATAACGACGTTAAAAACGACGATAAAAAGAAGATAATGACAATAATAACGACGATATTATCGATGATATTTATGACGATAACAACGTAGATAATGACGATAATAACGACGACATTAACGACGATGATTATGACAAAATAACGACGATATTAACGACGATAATTATGAGGATGATAAGGACGATAACAACGATGATAATGACGATATTAACGACGATATTAACGACGATAATAACGACGTTAATAACGACGATAAAAAGAAGATAATGACAATAATAACGACGATATTATCGATGATATTTATGACGATAACAACGATGATAATGACGATAATAACGACGACATTAACGACGATGATTATGACAAAATAACGACGATATTAACGACGATAATTATGAGGATGATAAGGACGATAACAACGATGATAATGACGATATTAACGACGATATTAACGACGATAATAACGACGTTAATAACGACGATAAAAAGAAGATAATGACAATAATAACGACGATATTATCGATGATATTTATGACGATAACAACGTAGATAATGACGATAATAACGACGACATTAACGACGATGATTATGACAAAATAACGACGATATTAACGACGATAATTATGAGGATAATAAGGACGATAACAACGATGATAATGACGATATTAACGACGATATTAACGACGATAATAACGACGTTAATAACGACGATAAAAAGAAGATAATGACAATAATAACGACGATATTATCGATGATATTTATGACGATAACAACGTAGATAATGACGATAATAACGACGACATTAACGACGATGATTATGACAAAATAACGACGATATTAACGACGATAATTATGAGGATAATAAGGACGATAACAACGATGATAATGACGATATTAACGACGATATTAACGACGATAATAACGACGATATTAACGACGATAATAAAGACAATAAAAAGAAGATAATGACAATAATAACGACGATATTAACGATAATATTTATGACGATAACAACGTAGATAATGACGATAATAACGACGACATTAACGACGATGATTATGACAAAATAACGACGATATTAACGACGATAATTATGAGGATGATAAGGACGATAACAACGATGATAATGACGATAATAACGACGACATTAACGACGATGATTGTGACAAAATAACGACGATATTAACGACGATAATTATGAGGATAATAAAGACGATAACAACGATGATAATGACGATATTAACGACGATAATAACGACGATATTAACGACGATAATAACGTCGATAAAAAGAAGATAATGACAATAATAACGACGATATTAACGATGATAATTATGACGATAACAACGAAGATAATGACGATAATAACGACGACATTATCGTCGATGATTATGACAAAATAACGACGATATTAACGACGATAATTATGAGGATGATAAGGATGATAACAACGATGATAATGACGATAATAACGACGACATTAACGACGATGTTTATGACAAAATAACGACGATATTAACGACGATAATTATGAGGATAATAAGGACGATAACAACGATTATAATGACGATATTAACGACGATATTAACGACGATAATAACGACGTTAAAAACGACGATAAAAAGAAGATAATGACAATAATAACGACGATATTATCGATGATATTTATGACGATAACAACGTAGATAATGACGATAATAACGACGACATTAACGACGATGATTATGACAAAATAACGACGATATTAACGACGATAATTATGAGGATGATAAGGACGATAACAACGATGATAATGACGATATTAACGACGATATTAACGACGATAATAACGACGATATTAACGACGATAATAAAGACAATAAAAAGAAGATAATGACAATAATAACGACGATATTATCGATGATATTTATGACGATAACAACGTAGATAATGACGATAATAACGACGACATTAACGACGATGATTATGACAAAATAACGACGATATTAACGACGATAATTATGAGGATGATAAGGACGATAACAACGATGATAATGACGATATTAACGACGATAATAACGACGTTCATAACGACGATAAAAAGAAGATAATGACAATAAGAACGACGATATTATCGATGATATTTATGACGATAACAACGTAGATAATGACGAAAATAACGACGACATTAACGACGATGATTATGACAAAATAACGACGATATTAACGACGATAATTATGAGGATGATAAGGACGATAACAACGATGATAATGACGATATTAACGACGACATTAACGGCGATGATTGTGACAAAATAACGACGATATTAACGACGATAATTATGAGGATAATAAGGACGATAACAACGATGATAATAACGATATTAACGACGATAATAACGACGATATTAACGACGATAATAACGACGTTAATAACGACGATAAAAAGAAGATAATGACAATAATAACGACGATATTATCGATGATATTTATGACGATAACAACGTAGATAATGACGATAATAACGACGACATTAATGACGATGATTATGACAAAATAACGACGATATTATCGACGATAATTATGAGGATAATAAGGACGATAACAACGATGATAATGACGATATTAACGACGATATTAACGACGATAATAACGACGATATTAACGACGATAATAAAGACAATAAAAAGAAGATAAAGACAATAATAACGACGATATTAAAGATAATATTTATGTCGATAACAACGTAGATAATGACGATAATAACGACGACATTAACGACGATGATTATGACAAAATAACGACGATATTAACGACGATAATTATGAGGATGATAAGGACGATAACAACGATGATAATGACGATATTAACGACGATATTAACGACGATAATAACGACGTTAATAACGACGATAAAAAGAAGATAATGACAATAATAACGACGATATTATCGATGTTATTTATGACGATAACAACGTAGATAATGACGATAATAACGACGACATTAACGACGACGATTATGACAAAATAACGACGATATTAACGACGATAATTATGAGGATAATAAGGACGATAACAACGATGATAATGACGATATTAACGACGATATTAACGACGATAATAACGACGATATTAACGACGATAATAAAGACAATAAAAAGAAGATAATGACAATAATAACGACGATATTAAAGATAATATTTATGACGATAACAACGTAGATAATGACGATAATAACGACGACATTAACGACGATGATTATGACAAAATAACGACGATATTAACGACGATAATTATGAGGATGATAAGGACGATAACAACGATGATAATGACGATAATAACGACGACATTAGCGACGATGTTTATGACAAAATAACGACGATATTAACGACGATAATTATGAGGATAATAAGGACGATAACAACGATTATAATGACGATATTAACGACGATATTAACGACGATAATAACGACGTTAAAAACGACGATAAAAAGAAGATAATGACAATAATAACGACGATATTATCGATGATATTTATGACGATAACAACGTAGATAATGACGATAATAACGACGACATTAACGACGATGATTATGACAAAATAACGACGATATTAACGACGATAATAATGAGGATAATAAGGACGATAACAACGATGATAATGACGATATTAACGACGATATTAACGACGATAATAATGACGATATTAACGACGATAACAAAGACAATAAAAAGAAGATAATGACAATAATAACGACGATATTAACGATAATATTTATGACGATAACAACGTAGATAATGACGATAATAACGACGACATTAACGACGATGATTATGACAAAATAACGACGATATTAACGACGATAATTATGAGGATAATAAGGACGATAACAACGATGATAATGACGATATTAACGACGATATTAACGACGATAATAATGACGATATTAACGACGATAATAAAGACAATAAAAAGAAGATAATGACTATAATAACGACGATATTAAAGATAATATTTATGACGATAACAACGTAGATAATGACGATAATAACGACGACATTAACGACGATGATTATGACAAAATAACGACGATATTAACGACGATAATTATGAGGATGATAAGGACGATAACAACGATGATAATGACGATATTAACGACGATATTAACGACGATAATAACGACGTTAATAACGACGATAAAAAGAAGATAATGACAATAATAACGACGATATTATCGATGTTATTTATGACGATAACAACGTAGATTATGACGATAATAACGACGACATTAACAACGACGATTATGACAAAATAACGACGATATTAACGACGATAATTATGAGGATAATAAGGACGATAACAACGATGATAATGACGATATTAACGACGATATTAACGACGATAATAACGACGATATTAACGACGATAATAAAGACAATAAAAAGAAGATAATGACAATAATAACGACGATATTAAAGATAATATTTATGACGATAACAACGTAGATAATGACGATAATAACGACGACATTAACGACGATGATTATGACAAAATAACGACGATATTAACGACGATAATTATGAGGATGATAAGGACGATAACAACGATGATAATGACGATAATAACGACGACATTAGCGATGATGTTTATGACAAAATAACGACGATATTAACGACGATAATTATGAGGATAATAAGGACGATAACAACGATTATAATGACGATATTAACGACGATATTAACGACGATAATAACGACGTTAAAAACGACGATAAAAAGAAGATAATGACAATAATAACGACGATATTATCGATGATATTTATGACGATAACAACGTAGATAATGACGATAATAACGACGACATTAACGACGATGATTATGACAAAATAACGACGATATTAACGACGATAATTATGAGGATGATAAGGACGATAACAACGATGATAATGACGATATTAACGACGATATTAACGACGATAATAACGACGTTAATAACGACGATAAAAAGAAGATAATGACAATAATAACGACGATATTATCGATGATATTTATGACGATAACAACGATGATAATGACGATAATAACGACGACATTAACGACGATGATTATGACAAAATAACGACGATATTAACGACGATAATTATGAGGATGATAAGGACGATAACAACGATGATAATGACGATATTAACGACGATATTAACGACGATAATAACGACGTTAATAACGACGATAAAAAGAAGATAATGACAATAATAACGACGATATTATCGATGATATTTATGACGATAACAACGTAGATAATGACGATAATAACGACGACATTAACGACGATGATTATGACAAAATAACGACGATATTAACGACGATAATTATGAGGATAATAAGGACGATAACAACGATGATAATGACGATATTAACGACGATATTAACGACGATAATAACGACGTTAATAACGACGATAAAAAGAAGATAATGACAATAATAACGACGATATTAAAGATAATATTTATGACGATAACAACGTAGATAATGACGATAATAACGACGACATTAACGACGATGATTATGACAAAATAACGACGATATTAACGACGATAATTATGAGGATGATAAGGACGATAACAACGATGATAATGACGATAATAACGACGACATTAGCGACGATGTTTATGACAAAATAACGACGATATTAACGACGATAATTATGAGGATAATAAGGACGATAACAACGATTATAATGACGATATTAACGACGATATTAACGACGATAATAACGACGTTAAAAACGACGATAAAAAGAAGATAATGACAATAATAACGACGATATTATCGATGATATTTATGACGATAACAACGTAGATAATGACGATAATAACGACGACATTAACGACGATGATTATGACAAAATAACGACGATATTAACGACGATAATAATGAGGATAATAAGGACGATAACAACGATGATAATGACGATATTAACGACGATATTAACGACGATAATAATGACGATATTAACGACGATAACAAAGACAATAAAAAGAAGATAATGACAATAATAACGACGATATTAACGATAATATTTATGACGATAACAACGTAGATAATGACGATAATAACGACGACATTAACGACGATGATTATGACAAAATAACGACGATATTAACGACGATAATTATGAGGATAATAAGGACGATAACAACGATGATAATGACGATATTAACGACGATATTAACGACGATAATAATGACGATATTAACGACGATAATAAAGACAATAAAAAGAAGATAATGACTATAATAACGACGATATTAAAGATAATATTTATGACGATAACAACGTAGATAATGACGATAATAACGACGACATTAACGACGATGATTATGACAAAATAACGACGATATTAACGACGATAATTATGAGGATGATAAGGACGATAACAACGATGATAATGACGATATTAACGACGATATTAACGACGATAATAACGACGTTAATAACGACGATAAAAAGAAGATAATGACAATAATAACGACGATATTATCGATGTTATTTATGACGATAACAACGTAGATTATGACGATAATAACGACGACATTAACAACGACGATTATGACAAAATAACGACGATATTAACGACGATAATTATGAGGATAATAAGGACGATAACAACGATGATAATGACGATATTAACGACGATATTAACGACGATAATAACGACGATATTAACGACGATAATAAAGACAATAAAAAGAAGATAATGACAATAATAACGACGATATTAAAGATAATATTTATGACGATAACAACGTAGATAATGACGATAATAACGACGACATTAACGACGATGATTATGACAAAATAACGACGATATTAACGACGATAATTATGAGGATGATAAGGACGATAACAACGATGATAATGACGATAATAACGACGACATTAGCGATGATGTTTATGACAAAATAACGACGATATTAACGACGATAATTATGAGGATAATAAGGACGATAACAACGATTATAATGACGATATTAACGACGATATTAACGACGATAATAACGACGTTAAAAACGACGATAAAAAGAAGATAATGACAATAATAACGACGATATTATCGATGATATTTATGACGATAACAACGTAGATAATGACGATAATAACGACGACATTAACGACGATGATTATGACAAAATAACGACGATATTAACGACGATAATTATGAGGATGATAAGGACGATAACAACGATGATAATGACGATATTAACGACGATATTAACGACGATAATAACGACGTTAATAACGACGATAAAAAGAAGATAATGACAATAATAACGACGATATTATCGATGATATTTATGACGATAACAACGATGATAATGACGATAATAACGACGACATTAACGACGATGATTATGACAAAATAACGACGATATTAACGACGATAATTATGAGGATGATAAGGACGATAACAACGATGATAATGACGATATTAACGACGATATTAACGACGATAATAACGACGTTAATAACGACGATAAAAAGAAGATAATGACAATAATAACGACGATATTATCGATGATATTTATGACGATAACAACGTAGATAATGACGATAATAACGACGACATTAACGACGATGATTATGACAAAATAACGACGATATTAACGACGATAATTATGAGGATAATAAGGACGATAACAACGATGATAATGACGATATTAACGACGATATTAACGACGATAATAACGACGTTAATAACGACGATAAAAAGAAGATAATGACAATAATAACGACGATATTATCGATGATATTTATGACGATAACAACGTAGATAATGACGATAATAACGACGACATTAACGACGATGATTATGACAAAATAACGACGATATTAACGACGATAATTATGAGGATAATAAGGACGATAACAACGATGATAATGACGATATTAACGACGATATTAACGACGATAATAACGACGATATTAACGACGATAATAAAGACAATAAAAAGAAGATAATGACAATAATAACGACGATATTAACGATAATATTTATGACGATAACAACGTAGATAATGACGATAATAACGACGACATTAACGACGATGATTATGACAAAATAACGACGATATTAACGACGATAATTATGAGGATGATAAGGACGATAACAACGATGATAATGACGATAATAACGACGACATTAACGACGATGATTGTGACAAAATAACGACGATATTAACGACGATAATTATGAGGATAATAAAGACGATAACAACGATGATAATGACGATATTAACGACGATAATAACGACGATATTAACGACGATAATAACGTCGATAAAAAGAAGATAATGACAATAATAACGACGATATTAACGATGATAATTATGACGATAACAACGAAGATAATGACGATAATAACGACGACATTATCGTCGATGATTATGACAAAATAACGACGATATTAACGACGATAATTATGAGGATGATAAGGATGATAACAACGATGATAATGACGATAATAACGACGACATTAACGACGATGTTTATGACAAAATAACGACGATATTAACGACGATAATTATGAGGATAATAAGGACGATAACAACGATTATAATGACGATATTAACGACGATATTAACGACGATAATAACGACGTTAAAAACGACGATAAAAAGAAGATAATGACAATAATAACGACGATATTATCGATGATATTTATGACGATAACAACGTAGATAATGACGATAATAACGACGACATTAACGACGATGATTATGACAAAATAACGACGATATTAACGACGATAATTATGAGGATGATAAGGACGATAACAACGATGATAATGACGATATTAACGACGATATTAACGACGATAATAACGACGATATTAACGACGATAATAAAGACAATAAAAAGAAGATAATGACAATAATAACGACGATATTATCGATGATATTTATGACGATAACAACGTAGATAATGACGATAATAACGACGACATTAACGACGATGATTATGACAAAATAACGACGATATTAACGACGATAATTATGAGGATGATAAGGACGATAACAACGATGATAATGACGATATTAACGACGATAATAACGACGTTCATAACGACGATAAAAAGAAGATAATGACAATAAGAACGACGATATTATCGATGATATTTATGACGATAACAACGTAGATAATGACGAAAATAACGACGACATTAACGACGATGATTATGACAAAATAACGACGATATTAACGACGATAATTATGAGGATGATAAGGACGATAACAACGATGATAATGACGATATTAACGACGACATTAACGGCGATGATTGTGACAAAATAACGACGATATTAACGACGATAATTATGAGGATAATAAGGACGATAACAACGATGATAATAACGATATTAACGACGATAATAACGACGATATTAACGACG
Source organism: Dolichovespula media (assembly GCA_911387685.1). Taxonomy (NCBI): domain Eukaryota; kingdom Metazoa; phylum Arthropoda; class Insecta; order Hymenoptera; family Vespidae; genus Dolichovespula; species Dolichovespula media. The sequence continues at coordinate 40,169 of CAJVQJ010000029.1, read as the reverse complement.
ATAATAACGACGTTAATAACGACGATAAAAAGAAGATAATGACAATAATAACGACGATATTATCGATGATATTTATGACGATAACAACGTAGATAATGACGATAATAACGACGACATTAATGACGATGATTATGACAAAATAACGACGATATTATCGACGATAATTATGAGGATAATAAGGACGATAACAACGATGATAATGACGATATTAACGACGATATTAACGACGATAATAACGACGATATTAACGACGATAATAAAGACAATAAAAAGAAGATAAAGACAATAATAACGACGATATTAAAGATAATATTTATGTCGATAACAACGTAGATAATGACGATAATAACGACGACATTAACGACGATGATTATGACAAAATAACGACGATATTAACGACGATAATTATGAGGACGATAAGGACGATAACAACGATGATAATGACGATATTAACGACGATATTAACGACGATAATAACGACGTTAATAACGACGATAAAAAGAAGATAATGACAATAATAACGACGATATTATCGATGTTATTTATGACGATAACAACGTAGATAATGACGATAATAACGACGACATTAACGACGACGATTATGACAAAATAACGACGATATTAACGACGATAATTATGAGGATAATAAGGACGATAACAACGATGATAATGACGATATTAACGACGATATTAACGACGATAATAACGACGATATTAACGACGATAATAAAGACAATAAAAAGAAGATAATGACAATAATAACGACGATATTAAAGATAATATTTATGACGATAACAACGTAGATAATGACGATAATAACGACGACATTAACGACGATGATTATGACAAAATAACGACGATATTAACGACGATAATTATGAGGATGATAAGGACGATAACAACGATGATAATGACGATAATAACGACGACATTAGCGACGATGTTTATGACAAAATAACGACGATATTAACGACGATAATTATGAGGATAATAAGGACGATAACAACGATTATAATGACGATATTAACGACGATATTAACGACGATAATAACGACGTTAAAAACGACGATAAAAAGAAGATAATGACAATAATAACGACGATATTATCGATGATATTTATGACGATAACAACGTAGATAATGACGATAATAACGACGACATTAACGACGATGATTATGACAAAATAACGACGATATTAACGACGATAATAATGAGGATAATAAGGACGATAACAACGATGATAATGACGATATTAACGACGATATTAACGACGATAATAATGACGATATTAACGACGATAACAAAGACAATAAAAAGAAGATAATGACAATAATAACGACGATATTAACGATAATATTTATGACGATAACAACGTAGATAATGACGATAATAACGACGACATTAACGACGATGATTATGACAAAATAACGACGATATTAACGACGATAATTATGAGGATGATAAGGACGATAACAACGATGATAATGACGATAATAACGACGACATTAACGACGATGATTGTGACAAAATAACGACGATATTAACGACGATAATTATGAGGATGATAAGGATGATAACAACGATGATAATGACGATAATAACGACGACATTAACGACGATGTTTATGACAAAATAACGACGATATTAACGACGATAATAACGACGTTAATAACGACGATAAAAAGAAGATAATGACAATAATAACGACGATATTATCGATGATATTTATGACGATAACAACGATGATAATGACGATAATAACGACGACATTAACGACGATGATTATGACAAAATAACGACGATATTAACGACGATAATTATGAGGATGATAAGGACGATAACAACGATGATAATGACGATATTAACGACGATATTAACGACGATAATAACGACGTTAATAACGACGATAAAAAGAAGATAATGACAATAATAACGACGATATTATCGATGATATTTATGACGATAACAACGTAGATAATGACGATAATAACGACGACATTAACGACGATGATTATGACAAAATAACGACGATATTAACGACGATAATTATGAGGATGATAAGGACGATAACAACGATGTTAATGACGATAATAACGACGACATTAACGACGATAATATCGTCGTTAATAACGACGATAAAAAGAAGATAATGACAATAATAACGACGATATTATCGATGATATTTATGACGATAACAACGTAGATAATGACGATAATAACGACGACATTAACGACGATGATTATGACAAAATAACGACGATATTAACGACGATAATTATGAGGATGATAAGGACGATAACAACGATGATAATGACGATATTAACGACGATATTAACGACGATAATAACGACGTTAATAACGACGATAAAAAGAAGATAATGACAATAATAACGACGATATTATCGATGATATTTATGACGATAACAACGTAGATAATGACGATAATAACGACGACATTAACGACGATGATTATGACAAAATAACGACGATATTAACGACGATAATTATGAGGATAATAAGGACGATAACAACGATGATAATGACGATATTAACGACGATATTAACGACGATAATAACGACGTTAAAAACGACGATAAAAAGAAGATAATGACAATAATAACGACGATATTATCGATGATATTTATGACGATAACAACGATGATAATGACGATAATAACGACGACATTAACGACGATGATTATGACAAAATAACGACGATATTAACGACGATAATTATGAGGATGATAAGGACGATAACAACGATGATAATGACGATATTAACGACGATATTAACGACGATAATAACGACGTTAATAACGACGATAAAAAGAAGATAATGACAATAATAACGACGATATTATCGATGATATTTATGACGATAACAACGTAGATAATGACGATAATAACGACGACATTAACGACGATGATTATGACAAAATAACGACGATATTAACGACGATAATTATGAGGATGATAAGGACGATAACAACGATGATAATGACGATAATAACGACGACATTAACGACGATAATAACGACGTTAATAACGACGATAAAAAGAAGATAATGACAATAATAACGACGATATTATCGATGATATTTATGACGATAACAACGTAGATAATGACGATAATAACGACGACATTAACGACGATGATTATGACAAAATAACGACGATATTAACGACGATAATTATGAGGATGATAAGGACGATAACAACGATGATAATGACGATATTAACGACGATATTAACGACGATAATAACGACGTTAATAACGACGATAAAAAGAAGATAATGACAATAATAACGACGATATTATCGATGATATTTATGACGATAACAACGTAGATAATGACGATAATAACGACGACATTAACGACGATGATTATGACAAAATAACGACGATATTAACGACGATAATTATGAGGATAATAAGGACGATAACAACGATGATAATGACGATATTAACGACGATATTAACGACGATAATAACGACGATATTAACGACGATAATAAAGACAATAAAAAGAAGATAATGACAATAATAACGACGATATTAAAGATAATATTTATGTCGATAACAACGTAGATAATGACGATAATAACGACGACATTAACGACGATGATTATGACAAAATAACGACGATATTAACGACGATAATTATGAGGATGATAAGGACGATAACAACGATGATAATGACGATATTAACGACGATAATAAAGACAATAAAAAGAAGATAATGACAATAATAACGACGATATTAAAGATAATATTTATGACGATAACAACGTAGATAATGACGATAATAACCACGACATTAACGACGATGATTATGACAAAATAACGACGATATTAACGACGATAATTATGAGGATGATAAGGACGATAACAACGATGATAATGACGATAATAACGACGACATTAGCGACGATAATAACGACGATATTAACGACGATAATAACGTCGATAAAAAGAAGATAATGACAATAATAACGACGATATTATCGATGATATTTATGACGATAACAACGTAGATAATGACGATAATAACGACGACATTAACGACGATGATTATGACAAAATAACGACGATATTAACGACGATAATTATGAGGATGATAAGGACGATAACAACGATGATAATGACGATATTAACGACGATATTAACGACGATAATAACGACGATATTAACGACGATAATAAAGACAATAAAAAGAAGATAATGACAATAATAACGACGATATTAACGATGATAATTATGACGATAACAACGAAGATAATGACGATAATAACGACGACATTATCGTCGATGATTATGACAAAATAACGACGATATTAACGACGATAATTATGAGGATGATAAGGACGATAACAACGATTATAATGACGATATTAACGACGATATTAACGACGATAATAACGACGTTAAAAACGACGATAAAAAGAAGATAATGACAATAATAACGACGATATTATCGATGATATTTATGACGATAACAACGTAGATAATGACGATAATAACGACGACATTAACGACGATGATTATGACAAAATAACGACGATATTAACGACGATAATTATGAGGATAATAAGGACGATAACAACGATGATAATGACGATATTAACGACGATATTAACGACGATAATAACGACGATATTAACGACGATAATAAAGACAATAAAAAGAAGATAATGACAATAATAACGACGATATTAAAGATAATATTTATGACGATAACAACGTAGATAATGACGATAATAACGACGACATTAACGACGATAATTATGACAAAATAACGACGATATTAACGACGATAATTATGAGGATGATAAGGACGATAACAACGATGATAATGACGATAATAACGACGACATTAGCGACGATGTTTATGACAAAATAACGACGATATTAACGACGATAATTATGAGGATAATAAGGACGATAACAACGATTATAATGACGATATTAACGACGATATTAACGACGATAATAACGACGTTAAAAACGACGATAAAAAGAAGATAATGACAATAATAACGACGATATTATCGATGATATTTATGACGATAACAACGTAGATAATGACGATAATAACGACGACATTAACGACGATGATTATGACAAAATAACGACGATATTAACGACGATAATTATGAGGATAATAAGGACGATAACAACGATGATAATGACGATATTAACGACGATATTAACGACGATAATAACGACGATATTAACGACGATAACAAAGACAATAAAAAGAAGATAATGACAATAATAACGACGATATTAACGATAATATTTATGACGATAACAACGTAGATAATGACGATAATAACGACGACATTAACGACGATGATTATGACAAAATAACGACGATATTAACGACGATAATTATGAGGATGATAAGGATGATAACAACGATGATAATGACGATAATAACGACGACATTAACGACGATGTTTATGACAAAATAACGACGATATTAACGACGATAATTATGAGGATAATAAGGACGATAACAACGATTATAATGACGATATTAACGACGATATTAACGACGATAATAACGACGTTAAAAACGACGATAAAAAGATGATAATGACAATAATAACGACGATATTATCGATGATATTTATGACGATAACAACGTAGATAATGACGATAATAACGACGACATTAACGACGATGATTATGACAAAATAACGACGATATTAACGACGATAATTATGAGGATGATAAGGACGATAACAACGATGATAATGACGATATTAACGACGATATTAACGACGATAATAACGACGATATTAACGACGATAATAAAGACAATAAAAAGAAGATAATGACAATAATAACGACGATATTAAAGATAATATTTATGACGATAACAACGTAGATAATGACGATATTAACGACGACATTATCGTCGATGATTATGACAAAATAACGACGATATTAACGACGATAATTATGAGGATGATAAGGATGATAACAACGATGATAATGACGATAATAACGACGACATTAACGACGATGATTATGACAAAATAACGACGATATTAACGACGATAATTATGAGGATGATAAGGACGATAACAACGATGATAATGACGATAATAACGACGACATTAGCGACGATGTTTATGACAAAATAACGACGATATTAACGACGATAATTATGAGGATAATAAGGACGATAACAACGAAGATAATGACGATAATAACGACGACATTAACGACAATGATTATGACAAAATAACGACGATATTAACGACGATAATTATGAGGATGATAAGGACGATAACAACGATGATAATGACGATAATAACGACGACATTAGCGACGATGTTTATGACAAAATAACGACGATATTAACGACGATAATAACGACGTTAATAACGACGATAAAAAGAAGATAATGACAATAATAACGACGATATTATCGATGATATTTATGACGATAACAACGATGATAATGACGATAATAACGACGACATTAACGACGATGATTATGACAAAATAACGACGATATTAACGACGATAATTATGAGGATGATAAGGACGATAACAACGATGATAATGACGATATTAACGACGATATTAACGACGATAATAACGACGTTAATAACGACGATAAAAAGAAGATAATGACAATAATAACGACGATATTATCGATGATATTTATGACGATAACAACGTAGATAATGACGATAATAACGACGACATTAACGACGATGATTATGACAAAATAACGACGATATTAACGACGATAATTATGAGGATGATAAGGACGATAACAACGATGTTAATGACGATAATAACGACGACATTAACGACGATAATATCGTCGTTAATAACGACGATAAAAAGAAGATAATGACAATAATAACGACGATATTATCGATGATATTTATGACGATAACAACGTAGATAATGACGATAATAACGACGACATTAACGACGATGATTATGACAAAATAACGACGATATTAACGACGATAATTATGAGGATGATAAGGACGATAACAACGATGATAATGACGATATTAACGACGATATTAACGACGATAATAACGACGTTAATAACGACGATAAAAAGAAGATAATGACAATAATAACGACGATATTATCGATGATATTTATGACGATAACAACGTAGATAATGACGATAATAACGACGACATTAACGACGATGATTATGACAAAATAACGACGATATTAACGACGATAATTATGAGGATAATAAGGACGATAACAACGATGATAATGACGATATTAACGACGATATTAACGACGATAATAACGACGATATTAACGACGATAATAAAGACAATAAAAAGAAGATAATGACAATAATAACGACGATATTAAAGATAATATTTATGTCGATAACAACGTAGATAATGACGATAATAACGACGACATTAACGACGATGATTATGACAAAATAACGACGATATTAACGACGATAATTATGAGGATGATAAGGACGATAACAACGATGATAATGACGATAATAACGACGACATTAGCGACGATGTTTATGACAAAATAACGACGATATTAACGACGATAACTATGAGGATAATAAGGACGATTACAACGATGATAATGACGATATTAACGACGATATTAACGACGATAATAACGACGTTAAAAACGACGATAAAAAGAAGATAATGACAATAATATCGACGATATTATCGATGATATTTATGACGATAACAACGATGATAATGACGATAATAACGACGACATTAACGACGATGATTATGACAAAATAACGACGATATTAACGACGATAATTATGAGGATGATAAGGACGATAACAACGATGATAATGACGATATTAACGACGATATTAACGACGATAATAACGACGTTAATAACGACGATAAAAAGAAGATAATGACAATAATAACGACGATATTATCGATGATATTTATGACGATAACAACGTAGATAATGACGATAATAACGACGACATTAACGACGATGATTATGACAAAATAACGACGATATTAACGACGATAATTATGAGGATGATAAGGACGATAACAACGATGATAATGACGATAATAACGACGACATTAACGACGATAATAACGACGTTAATAACGACGATAAAAAGAAGATAATGACAATAATAACGACGATATTATCGATGATATTTATGACGATAACAACGTAGATAATGACGATAATAACGACGACATTAACGACGATGATTATGACAAAATAACGACGATATTAACGACGATAATTATGAGGATGATAAGGACGATAACAACGATGATAATGACGATATTAACGACGATATTAACGACGATAATAACGACGTTAATAACGACGATAAAAAGAAGATAATGACAATAATAACGACGATATTATCGATGATATTTATGACGATAACAACGTAGATAATGACGATAATAACGACGACATTAACGACGATGATTATGACAAAATAACGACGATATTAACGACGATAATTATGAGGATAATAAGGACGATAACAACGATGATAATGACGATATTAACGACGATATTAACGACGATAATAACGACGATATTAACGACGATAATAAAGACAATAAAAAGAAGATAATGACAATAATAACGACGATATTAAAGATAATATTTATGTCGATAACAACGTAGATAATGACGATAATAACGACGACATTAACGACGATGATTATGACAAAATAACGACGATATTAACGACGATAATTATGAGGATGATAAGGACGATAACAACGATGATAATGACGATATTAACGACGATAATAAAGACAATAAAAAGAAGATAATGACAATAATAACGACGATATTAAAGATAATATTTATGACGATAACAACGTAGATAATGACGATAATAACCACGACATTAACGACGATGATTATGACAAAATAACGACGATATTAACGACGATAATTATGAGGATGATAAGGACGATAACAACGATGATAATGACGATAATAACGACGACATTAGCGACGATAATAACGACGATATTAACGACGATAATAACGTCGATAAAAAGAAGATAATGACAATAATAACGACGATATTATCGATGATATTTATGACGATAACAACGTAGATAATGACGATAATAACGACGACATTAACGACGATGATTATGACAAAATAACGACGATATTAACGACGATAATTATGAGGATGATAAGGACGATAACAACGATGATAATGACGATATTAACGACGATATTAACGACGATAATAACGACGATATTAACGACGATAATAAAGACAATAAAAAGAAGATAATGACAATAATAACGACGATATTAACGATGATAATTATGACGATAACAACGAAGATAATGACGATAATAACGACGACATTATCGTCGATGATTATGACAAAATAACGACGATATTAACGACGATAATTATGAGGATGATAAGGACGATAACAACGATTATAATGACGATATTAACGACGATATTAACGACGATAATAACGACGTTAAAAACGACGATAAAAAGAAGATAATGACAATAATAACGACGATATTATCGATGATATTTATGACGATAACAACGTAGATAATGACGATAATAACGACGACATTAACGACGATGATTATGACAAAATAACGACGATATTAACGACGATAATTATGAGGATGATAAGGATGATAACAACGATGATAATGACGATAATAACGACGACATTAACGACGATGTTTATGACAAAATAACGACGATATTAACGACGATAATTATGAGGATAATAAGGACGATAACAACGATTATAATGACGTTATTAACGACGATATTAACGACGATAATAACGACGTTAAAAACGACGATAAAAAGAAGATAATGACAATAATAACGACGATATTATCGATGATATTTATGACGATAACAACGTAGATAATGACGATAATAACGACGACATTAACGACGATGATTATGACAAAATAACGACGATATTAACGACGATAATTATGAGGATGATAAGGACGATAACAACGATGATAATGACGATATTAACGACGATATTAACGACGATAATAACGACGATATTAACGACGATAATAAAGACAATAAAAAGAAGATAATGACAATAATAACGACGATATTAAAGATAATATTTATGACGATAACAACGTAGATAATGACGATATTAACGACGACATTATCGTCGATGATTATGACAAAATAACGACGATATTAACGACGATAATTATGAGGATGATAAGGATGATAACAACGATGATAATGACGATAATAACGACGACATTAACGACGATGATTATGACAAAATAACGACGATATTAACGACGATAATTATGAGGATGATAAGGACGATAACAACGATGATAATGACGATAATAACGACGACATTAGCGACGATGTTTATGACAAAATAACGACGATATTAACGACGATAATTATGAGGATAATAAGGACGATAACAACGAAGATAATGACGATAATAACGACGACATTAACGACAATGATTATGACAAAATAACGACGATATTAACGACGATAATTATGAGGATGATAAGGACGATAACAACGATGATAATGACGATAATAACGACGACATTAGCGACGATGTTTATGACAAAATAACGACGATATTAACGACGATAATAACGACGTTAATAACGACGATAAAAAGAAGATAATGACAATAATAACGACGATATTATCGATGATATTTATGACGATAACAACGATGATAATGACGATAATAACGACGACATTAACGACGATGATTATGACAAAATAACGACGATATTAACGACGATAATTATGAGGATGATAAGGACGATAACAACGATGATAATGACGATATTAACGACGATATTAACGACGATAATAACGACGTTAATAACGACGATAAAAAGAAGATAATGACAATAATAACGACGATATTATCGATGATATTTATGACGATAACAACGTAGATAATGACGATAATAACGACGACATTAACGACGATGATTATGACAAAATAACGACGATATTAACGACGATAATTATGAGGATGATAAGGACGATAACAACGATGATAATGACGATAATAACGACGACATTAACGACGATAATAACGACGTTAATAACGACGATAAAAAGAAGATAATGACAATAATAACGACGATATTATCGATGATATTTATGACGATAACAACGTAGATAATGACGATAATAACGACGACATTAACGACGATGATTATGACAAAATAACGACGATATTAACGACGATAATTATGAGGATGATAAGGACGATAACAACGATGATAATGACGATATTAACGACGATATTAACGACGATAATAACGACGTTAATAACGACGATAAAAAGAAGATAATGACAATAATAACGACGATATTATCGATGATATTTATGACGATAACAACGTAGATAATGACGATAATAACGACGACATTAACGACGATGATTATGACAAAATAACGACGATATTAACGACGATAATTATGAGGATAATAAGGACGATAACAACGATGATAATGACGATATTAACGACGATATTAACGACGATAATAACGACGATATTAACGACGATAATAAAGACAATAAAAAGAAGATAATGACAATAATAACGACGATATTAAAGATAATATTTATGTCGATAACAACGTAGATAATGACGATAATAACGACGACATTAACGACGATGATTATGACAAAATAACGACGATATTAACGACGATAATTATGAGGTTGATAAGGACGATTACAACGATGATAATGACGATATTAACGACGATATTAACGACGATAATAACGACGTTAAAAACGACGATAAAAAGGAGATAATGACAATAATAACGACGATATTATCGATGATATTTATGACGATAACAACGATGATAATGACGATAATAACGACGACATTAACGACGATGATTATGACAAAATAACGACGATATTAACGACGATAATTATGAGGATGATAAGGACGATAACAACGATGATAATGACGATATTAACGACGATATTAACGACGATAATAACGACGTTAATAACGACGATAAAAAGAAGATAATGACAATAATAACGACGATATTATCGATGATATTTATGACGATAACAACGTAGATAATGACGATAATAACGACGACATTAACGACGATGATTATGACAAAATAACGACGATATTAACGACGATAATTATGAGGATGATAAGGACGATAACAACGATGATAATGACGATAATAACGACGACATTAACGACGATAATAACGACGTTAATAACGACGATAAAAAGAAGATAATGACAATAATAACGATGATATTATCGATGATATTTATGACGATAACAACGTAGATAATGACGATAATAACGACGACATTAACGACGATGATTATGACAAAATAACGACGATATTAACGACGATAATTATGAGGATGATAAGGACGATAACAACGATGATAATGACGATATTAACGACGATATTAACGACGATAATAACGACGTTAATAACGACGATAAAAAGAAGATAATGACAATAATAACGACGATATTATCGATGATATTTATGACGATAACAACGTAGATAATGACGATAATAACGACGACATTAACGACGATGATTATGACAAAATAACGACGATATTAACGACGATAATTATGAGGATGATAAGGACGATAACAACGATGATAATGACGATAATAACGACGACATTAACGACGATAATAACGACGTTAATAACGACGATAAAAAGAAGATAATGACAATAATAACGATGATATTATCGATGATATTTATGACGATAACAACGTAGATAATGACGATAATAACGACGACATTAACGACGATGATTATGACAAAATAACGACGATATTAACGACGATAATTATGAGGATGATAAGGACGATAACAACGATGATAATGACGATATTAACGACGATATTAACGACGATAATAACGACGTTAATAACGACGATAAAAAGAAGATAATGACAATAATAACGACGATATTATCGATGATATTTATGACGATAACAACGTAGATAATGACGATAATAACGACGACATTAACGACGATGATTATGACAAAATAACGACGATATTAACGACGATAATTATGAGGATAATAAGGACGATAACAACGATGATAATGACGATATTAACGACGATATTAACGACGATAATAACGACGATATTAACGACGATAATAAAGACAATAAAAAGAAGATAATGACAATAATAACGACGATATTAAAGATAATATTTATGTCGATAACAACGTAGATAATGACGATAATAACGACGACATTAACGACGATGATTATGACAAAATAACGACGATATTAACGACGATAATTATGAGGATGATAAGGACGATAACAACGATGATAATGACGATATTAACGACGATAATAAAGACAATAAAAAGAAGATAATGACAATAATAACGACGATATTAACGATAATATTTATGACGATAACAACGTAGATAATGACGATAATAACGACGACATTAACGACGATGATTATGACAAAAAAACGACGATATTAACGACGATAATTATGAGGATGATAAGGACGATAACAACGATGATAATGACGATAATAACGACGACATTAACGACGATGATTGTGACAAAATAACGACGATATTAACGACGATAATTATGAGGATAATAAGGACGATAACAACGATGATAATGACGATATTAACGACGATAATAACGACGATATTAACGACGATAATAACGTCGATAAAAAGAAGATAATGACAATAATAACGACGATAGTATCGATGATATTTATGACGATAACAACGTAGATAATGACGATAATAACGACGACATTAACGAGGATGATTATGACAAAATAACGACGATATTAACGACGATAATTATGAGGATGATAAGGACGATAACAACGATGATAATAACGATAATAACGACGACATTAACGACGATAATAACGACGTTAATAACGACGATAAAAAGAAGATAATGACAATAATAACGACGATATTATCGATGATATTTATGACGATAACAACGTAGATAATGACGATAATAACGACGACATTAACGACGATGATTATGACAAAATAACGACGATATTAACGACGATAATTATGAGGATGATAAGGACGATAACAACGATGATAATGACGATATTAATGACGATATTAACGACGATAATAACGACGTTAATAACGACGATAAAAAGAAGATAATGACAATAATAACGACGATATTATCGATGATATTTATGACGATAACAACGTAGATAATGACGATAATAACGACGACATTAACGACGATGATTATGACAAAATAACGACGATATTAACGACGATAATTATGAGGATAATAAGGACGATAACAACGATGATAATGACGATATTAACGACGATATTAACGACGATAATTATGAGGATGATAAGGACGATAACAACGATGATAATGACGATATTAACGACGATAATAAAGACAATAAAAAGAAGATAATGACAATAATAACGACGATATTAAAGATAATATTTATGACGATAACAACGTAGATAATGACGATAATAACGACGACATTAACGACGATGATTATGACAAAATAACGACGATATTAACGACGATAATTATGAGGATGATAAGGACGATAACAACGATGATAATGACGATAATAACGACGACATTAGCGACGATGTTTATGACAAAATAACGACGATATTAACGACGATAATTATGAGGATAATAAGGACGATAACAACGATTATAATGACGATATTAACGACGATATTAACGACGATAATAACGACGTTAAAAACGACGATAAAAAGAAGATAATGACAATAATAACGACGATATTATCGATGATATTTATGACGATAACAACGTAGATAATGACGATAATAACGACGACATTAACGACGATGATTATGACAAAATAACGACGATATTAACGACGATAATTATGAGGATAATAAGGACGATAACAACGATGATAATGACGATATTAACGACGATATTAACGACGATAATAACGACGATATTAACGACGATAATAAAGACAATAAAAAGAAGATAATGACAATAATAACGACGATATTAACGATAATATTTATGACGATAACAACGTAGATAATGACGATAATAACGACGACATTAACGACGATGATTATGACAAAATAACGACGATATTAACGACGATAATTATGAGGATAATAAGGACGATAACAACGATGATAATGACGATATTAACGACGATATTAACGACGATAATAACGACGATATTAACGACGATAATAAAGACAATAAAAAGAAGATAATGACAATAATAACGACGATATTAACGATAATATTTATGACGATAACAACGTAGATAATGACGATAATAACGACGACATTAACGACGACGATTATGACAAAATAACGACGATATTAACGACGATAATTATGAGGATAATAAGGACGATAACAACGATGATAATGACGATATTAACGACAATATTAACGACGATAATAACGACGATATTAACGACGATAATAAAGACAATAAAAAGAAGATAATGACAATAATAACGACGATATTAAAGATAATATTTATGACGATAACATCGTAGATAATGACGATAATAACGACGACATTAACGACGATGATTATAACAAAATAACGACGATATTAACGACGATAATTATGAGGATGATAAGGACGATAACAACGATGATAATGACGATATTAACGGCGATATTAACGACGATAATTATGAGGATAATAAGGACGATAACAACGATTATAATGACGATATTAACGACGATATTAACGACGATAATAACGACGTTAAAAACGACGATAAAAAGAAGATAATGACAATAATAACGACGATATTATCGATGATATTTATGACGATAACAACGTAGATAATGACGATAATAACGACGACATTAATGACGATGATTATGACAAAATAACGACGATATTAACGACGATAATTATGAGGATAATAAGGACGATAACAACGATGATAATGACGATATTAACGACGATATTAACGACGATAATAACGACGATATTAACGACGATAATAAAGACAATAAAAAGAAGATAATGACAATAATAACGACGATATTAACGATAATATTTATGACGATAACAACGTAGATAATGACGATAATAACGACGACATTAACGACGATGATTATGACAAAATAACGACGATATTAACGACGATAATTATGAGGATGATAAGGACGATAACAACGATGATAATGACGATATTAACGACGATATTAACGACGATAATAACGACGATATTAACGACGACGATTATGACAAAATAACGACGATATTAACGACGATAATTATGAGGATAATAAGGACGATAACAACGATGATAATGACGATATTAACGACGATATTAACGACGATAATAACGACGATATTAACGACGATAATAAAGACAATAAAAAGAAGATAATGACAATAATAACGACGATATTAAAGATAATATTTATGACGATAACAACGTAGATAATGACGATAATAACGACGACATTAACGACGATGATTATGACAAAATAACGACGATATTAACGACGATAATTATGAGGATGATAAGGACGATAACAACGATGATAATGACGATAATAACGACGACATTAACGACGATAATAACGACGTTAATAACGACGATAAAAAGAAGATAATGACAATAATAACGACGATATTATCGATGATATTTATGACGATAACAACGTAGATAATGACGATAATAACGACGACATTAACGACGATGATTATGACAAAATAACGACGATATTAACGACGATAATTATGAGGATGATAAGGACGATAACAACGATGATAATGACGATATTAATGACGATATTAACGACGATAATAACGACGTTAATAACGACGATAAAAAGAAGATAATGACAATAATAACGACGATATTATCGATGATATTTATGACGATAACAACGTAGATAATGACGATAATAACGACGACATTAACGACGATGATTATGACAAAATAACGACGATATTAACGACGATAATTATGAGGATAATAAGGACGATAACAACGATGATAATGACGATATTAACGACGATATTAACGACGATAATTATGAGGATGATAAGGACGATAACAACGATGATAATGACGATATTAACGACGATAATAAAGACAATAAAAAGAAGATAATGACAATAATAACGACGATATTAAAGATAATATTTATGACGATAACAACGTAGATAATGACGATAATAACGACGACATTAACGACGATGATTATGACAAAATAACGACGATATTAACGACGATAATTATGAGGATGATAAGGACGATAACAACGATGATAATGACGATAATAACGACGACATTAGCGACGATGTTTATGACAAAATAACGACGATATTAACGACGATAATTATGAGGATAATAAGGACGATAACAACGATTATAATGACGATATTAACGACGATATTAACGACGATAATAACGACGTTAAAAACGACGATAAAAAGAAGATAATGACAATAATAACGACGATATTATCGATGATATTTATGACGATAACAACGTAGATAATGACGATAATAACGACGACATTAACGACGATGATTATGACAAAATAACGACGATATTAACGACGATAATTATGAGGATAATAAGGACGATAACAACGATGATAATGACGATATTAACGACGATATTAACGACGATAATAACGACGATATTAACGACGATAATAAAGACAATAAAAAGAAGATAATGACAATAATAACGACGATATTAACGATAATATTTATGACGATAACAACGTAGATAATGACGATAATAACGACGACATTAACGACGATGATTATGACAAAATAACGACGATATTAACGACGATAATTATGAGGATAATAAGGACGATAACAACGATGATAATGACGATATTAACGACGATATTAACGACGATAATAACGACGATATTAACGACGATAATAAAGACAATAAAAAGAAGATAATGACAATAATAACGACGATATTAACGATAATATTTATGACGATAACAACGTAGATAATGACGATAATAACGACGACATTAACGACGACGATTATGACAAAATAACGACGATATTAACGACGATAATTATGAGGATAATAAGGACGATAACAACGATGATAATGACGATATTAACGACAATATTAACGACGATAATAACGACGATATTAACGACGATAATAAAGACAATAAAAAGAAGATAATGACAATAATAACGACGATATTAAAGATAATATTTATGACGATAACATCGTAGATAATGACGATAATAACGACGACATTAACGACGATGATTATAACAAAATAACGACGATATTAACGACGATAATTATGAGGATGATAAGGACGATAACAACGATGATAATGACGATATTAACGACGATATTAACGACGATAATTATGAGGATAATAAGGACGATAACAACGATTATAATGACGATATTAACGACGATATTAACGACGATAATAACGACGTTAAAAACGACGATAAAAAGAAGATAATGACAATAATAACGACGATATTATCGATGATATTTATGACGATAACAACGTAGATAATGACGATAATAACGACGACATTAATGACGATGATTATGACAAAATAACGACGATATTAACGACGATAATTATGAGGATAATAAGGACGATAACAACGATGATAATGACGATATTAACGACGATATTAACGACGATAATAACGACGATATTAACGACGATAATAAAGACAATAAAAAGAAGATAATGACAATAATAACGACGATATTAACGATAATATTTATGACGATAACAACGTAGATAATGACGATAATAACGACGACATTAACGACGATGATTATGACAAAATAACGACGATATTAACGACGATAATTATGAGGATGATAAGGACGATAACAACGATGATAATGACGATATTAACGACGATATTAACGACGATAATAACGACGATATTAACGACGACGATTATGACAAAATAACGACGATATTAACGACGATAATTATGAGGATAATAAGGACGATAACAACGATGATAATGACGATATTAACGACGATATTAACGACGATAATAACGACGATATTAACGACGATAATAAAGACAATAAAAAGAAGATAATGACAATAATAACGACGATATTAAAGATAATATTTATGACGATAACAACGTAGATAATGACGATAATAACGACGACATTAACGACGATGATTATGACAAAATAACGACGATATTAACGACGATAATTATGAGGATGATAAGGACGATAACAACGATGATAATGACGATAATAACGACGACATTAGCGACGATGTTTATGACAAAATAACGACGATATTAACGACGATAATTATGAGGATAATAAGGACGATAACAACGATTATAATGACGATATTAACGACGATATTAACGACGATAATAACGACGTTAAAAACGACGATAAAAAGAAGATAATGACAATAATAACGACGATATTATCGATGATATTTATGACGATAACAACGTAGATAATGACGATAATAACGACGACATTAACGACGATGATTATGACAAAATAACGACGATATTAACGACGATAATTATGAGGATAATAAGGACGATAACAACGATGATAATGACGATATTAACGACGATATTAACGACGATAATAACGACGATATTAACGACGATAATAAAGACAATAAAAAGAAGATAATGACAATAATAACGACGATATTAACGATAATATTTATGACGATAACAACGTAGATAATGACGATAATAACGACGACATTAACGACGATGATTATGACAAAATAACGACGATATTAACGACGATAATTATGAGGATAATAAGGACGATAACAACGATGATAATGACGATATTAACGACGATATTAACGACGATAATAACGACGATATTAACGACGATAATAAAGACAATAAAAAGAAGATAATGACAATAATAACGACGATATTAACGATAATATTTATGACGATAACAACGTAGATAATGACGATAATAACGACGACATTAACGACGATGATTATGACAAAATAACGACGATATTAACGACGATAATTATGAGGATGATAAGGACGATAACAACGATGATAATGACGATAATAACGACGACATTAACGACGATGATTGAGACAAAATAACGTCGATATTAACGACGATAATTATGAGGATAATAAGGACGATAACAACGATGATAATGACGATATTAACGACGATAATAACGACGATATTAACGACGATAATAACGTCGATAAAAAGAAGATAATGACAATAATAACGACGATATTAACGATGATAATTATGACGATAACAACGAAGATAATGACGATAATAACGACGACATTATCGTCGATGATTATGGCAAAATAACGACGATATTAACGACGATAATTATGAGGATGATAAGGATGATAACAACGATGATAATGACGATAATAACGACGACATTAACGACGATGATTATGACAAAATAACGACGATATTAACGACGATAATTATGAGGATGATAAGGACGATAACAACGATGATAATGACGATAATAACGACGACATTAACGACGATGATTGTGACAAAATAACGACGATATTAACGACGATAATTATGAGGATGATAAGGACGATAACAACGATGATAATGACGATATTAACGCCGATATTAACGACGATAATAACGACGTTAATAACGACGATAAAAAGAAGATAATGACAATAATAACGACGATATTATCGATGTTATTTATGACGATAACAACGTAGATAATGACGATAATAACGACGACATTAACGACGACGATTATGACAAAATAACGACGATATTAACGACTATAATTATGAGGATAATAAGGACGATAACAACGATGATAATGACGATATTAACGACGATATTAACGACGATAATAACGACGATATTAACGACGATAATAAAGACAATAAAAAGAAGATAATGACAATAATAACGACGATATTAAAGATAATATTTATGACGATAACAACGTAGATAATGACGATAATAACGACGACATTAACGACGATGATTATGACAAAATAACGACGATATTAACGACGATAATTATGAGGATGATAAGGACGATAACAACGATGATAATGACGATAATAACGACGACATTAGCGACGATGTTTATGACAAAATAACGACGATATTAACGACGATAATTATGAGGATGATAAGGACGATAACAACGATGATAATGACGATATTAACGACGATATTAACGACGATAATAACGACGTTAATAACGACGATAAAAAGAAGATAATGACAATAATAACGACGATATTATCGATGATATTTATGACGATAACAACGTAGATAATGACGATAATAACGACGACATTAACGACGATGATTATGACAAAATAACGACGATATTAACGACGATAATTATGAGGATGATAAGGACGATAACAACGATGATAATGACGATATTAACGACGATATTAACGACGATAATAACGACGATATTAACGACGATAATAAAGACAATAAAAAGAAGATAATGACAATAATAACGACGATATTAACGATAATATTTATGACGATAACAACGTAGATAATGACGATAATAACGACGACATTAACGACGATGATTATGACAAAATAACGACGATATTAACGACGATAATTATGAGGATGATAAGGACGATAACAACGATGATAATGACGATAATAACGACGACATTAACGACGATGATTGTGACAAAATAACGACGATATAAACGACGATAATTATGAGGATGATAAGGACGATAACAACGATGATAATGACGATATTAACGACGATATTAACGACGATAATAACGACGTTAATAACGACGATAAAAAGAAGATAATGACAATAATA
Organism: Dolichovespula media; assembly: GCA_911387685.1. NCBI lineage: Eukaryota > Metazoa > Arthropoda > Insecta > Hymenoptera > Vespidae > Dolichovespula > Dolichovespula media. The sequence goes on along the minus strand of CAJVQJ010000029.1, from coordinate 18,280 downwards.
ACGACGATATTATCGATGATATTTATGACGATAACAACGTAGATAATGACGATAATAACGACGACATTAACGACGATGATTATGACAAAATAACGACGATATTAACGACGATAATTATGAGGATGATAAGGACGATAACAACGATGATAATGACGATAATAACGACGACATTAACGACGATAATAACGACGTTAATAACGACGATAAAAAGAAGATAATGACAATAATAACGACGATATTATCGATGATATTTATGACGATAACAACGTAGATAATGACGATAATAACGACGACATTAACGACGATGATTATGACAAAATAACGACGATATTAACGACGATAATTATGAGGATGATAAGGACGATAACAACGATGATAATGACGATATTAACGACGATATTAACGACGATAATAACGACGTTAATAACGACGATTAAAAGAAGTTAATGACAATAATAACGACGATATTATCGATGTTATTTATGACGATAACAACGTAGATAATGACGATAATAACGACGACATTAACGACGACGATTATGACAAAATAACGACGATATTAACGACGATAATTATGAGGATAATAAGGACGATAACAACGATGATAATGACGATATTAACGACGATATTAACGACGATAATAACGACGATATTAACGACGATAATAAAGACAATAAAAAGAAGATAATGACAATAATAACGACGATATTAAAGATAATATTTATGACGATAACAACGTAGATAATGACGATAATAACGACGACATTAACGACGATGATTATGACAAAATAACGACGATATTAACGACGATAATTATGAGGATGATAAGGACGATAACAACGATGATAATGACGATAATAACGACGACATTAGCGACGATGTTTATGACAAAATAACGACGATATTAACGACGATAATAATGAGGATGATAAGGACGATAACAACGATGATAATGACGATATTAACGACGATATTAACGACGATAATAACGACGTTAATAACGACGATAAAAAGAAGATAATGACAATAATAACGACGATATTATCGATGATATTTATGACGATAACAACGTAGATAATGACGATAATAACGACGACATTAACGACGATGATTATGACAAAATAACGACGATATTAACGACGATAATTATGAGGATGATAAGGACGATAACAACGATGATAATGACGATATTAACGACGATATTAACGACGGTAATAACGACGTTAATAACGACGATAAAAAGAAGATAATGACAATAATAACGACGATATTATCGATGATATTTATGACGATAACAACGTAGATAATGACGATAATAACGACGACATTAACGACGATGATTATGACAAAATAACGACGATATTAACGACGATAATTATGAGGATAATAAGGACGATAACAACGATGATAATGACGATATTAACGACGATATTAACGACGATAATAACGACGATATTAACGACGATAATAAAGACAATAAAAAGAAGATAATGACAATAATAACGACGATATTAACGATAATATTTATGACGATAACAACGTAGATAATGACGATAATAACGACGACATTAACGACGATGATTATGACAAAATAACGACGATATTAACGACGATAATTATGAGGATGATAAGGACGATAACAACGATGATAATGACGATAATAACGACGACATTAACGACGATGATTGTGACAAAATAACGACGATATTAACGACGATAATTATGAGGATGATAAGGACGATAACAACGATGATAATGACGATATTAACGACGATATTAACGACGATAATAACGACGTTAATAACGACGATAAAAAGAAGATAATGACAATAATAACGACGATATTATCGATGATATTTATGACGATAACAACGTAGATAATGACGATAATAACGACGACACTAACGACGATGTTTATGACAAAATAACGACGATATTAACGACGATAATTATGAGGATGATAAGGACGATAACAACGATGATAATGACGATAATAACGACGACATTAACGACGATAATAACGACGTTAATAACGACGATAAAAAGAAGATAATGACAATAATAACGACGATATTATCGATGATATTTATGACGATAACAACGTAGATAATGACGATAATAACGACGACATTAACGACGATGATTATGACAAAATAACGACGATATTAACGACGATAATTATGAGGATGATAAGGACGATAACAACGATGATAATGACGATATTAACGACGATATTAACGACGATAATAACGACGATAATAGACAATAAAAAGAAGATAATGACAATAATAACGACGATATTAAAGATAATATTTATGTCGATAACAACGTAGATAATGACGATAATAACGACGACATTAACGACGATGATTATGACAAAATAACGACGATATTAACGACGATAATTATGAGGATGATAAGGACGATAACAACGATGATAATGACGATATTAACGACGATATTAACGACGATAATAACGACGATATTAACGACGATAATAAAGACAATAAAAAGAAGATAATGACAATAATAACGACGATATTAAAGATAATATTTATGACGATAACAACGTAGATAATGACGATAATAACGACGACATTAACGACGATGATTATAACAAAATAACGACGATATTAACGACGATAATTATGAGGATGATAAGGACGATAACAACGATGATAATGACGATATTAACGACGATAATAACGACGTTAATAACGACGATAAAAAGAAGATAATGACAATAATAACGACGATATTATCGATGATATTTATGACGATAACAACGTAGATAATGACGATAATAACGACGAAGTTAACGACGATGATTATGACAAAAAAACGACGATATTAACGACGATAATTATGAGGATGATAAGGACGATAACAACGATGATAATGACGATATTAACGACGATATTAACGACGATAATAACGACGATAATAGACAATAAAAAGAAGATAATGACAATAATAACGACGATATTAAAGATAATATTTATGTCGATAACAACGTAGATAATGACGATAATAACGACGACATTAACGACGATGATTATGACAAAATAACGACGATATTAACGACGATAATTATGAGGATGATAAGGACGATAACAACGATGATAATGACGATATTAACGACGATATTAACGACGATAATAACGACGTTAATAACGACGATTAAAAGAAGATAATGACAATAATAACGACGATATTATCGATGTTATTTATGACGATAACAACGTAGATAATGACGATAATAACGACGACATTAACGACGACGATTATGACAAAATAACGACGATATTAACGACGATAATTATGAGGATAATAAGGACGATAACAACGATGATAATGACGATATTAACGACGATATTAACGACGATAATAACGACGATATTAACGACGTTAATAAAGACAATAAAAAGAAGATAATGACAATAATAACGACGATATTAAAGATATTATTTATGACGATAACAACGTAGATAATGACGATAATAACGACGACATTAACGACGATGATTATGACAAAATAACGACGATATTAACGACGATAATTATGAGGATGATAAGGACGATAACAACGATGATAATGACGATAATAACGACGACATTAGCGACGATGTTTATGACAAAATAACGACGATATTAACGACGATAATTATGAGGATAATAAGGACGATAACAACGATTATAATGACGATATTAACGACGATATTAACGACGATAATAACGACGTTAAAAACGACGATAAAAAGAAGATAATGACAATAATAACGACGATATTATCGATGATATTTATGACGATAACAACGTAGATAATGACGATAATAACGACGACATTAACGACGATGATTATGACAAAATAACGACGATATTAACGACGATAATTATGAGGATGATAAGGACGATAACAACGATGGTAATGACGATATTAACGACGATATTAACGACGATAATAACGACGTTAATAACGACGATAAAAAGAAGATAATGACAATAATAACGACGATATTATCGATGATATTTATGACGATAACAACGTAGATAATGACGATAATAACGACGACATTAACGACGATGATTATGACAAAATAACGACGATATTAACGACGATAATTATGAGGATAATAAGGACGATAACAACGATGATAATGACGATATTAACGACGATATTAACGACGATAATAACGACGATATTAACGACGATAATAAAGACAATAAAAAGAAGATAATGACAATAATAACGACGATATTAACGATAATATTTATGACGATAACAACGTAGATAATGACGATAATAACGACGACATTAACGACGATGATTATGACAAAATAACGACGATATTAACGACGATAATTATGAGGATGATAAGGACGATAACAACGATGATAATGACGATAATAACGACGACATTAACGACGATGATTGTGACAAAATAACGACGATATTAACGACGATAATTATGAGGATAATAAGGACGATAACAACGATGATAATGACGATATTAACGACGATAATAACGACGATATTAACGACGATAATAACGTCGATAAAAAGAAGATAATGACAATAATAACGACGATATTAACGATGATAATTATGACGATAACAACGAAGATAATGACGATAATAACGACGACGTTATCGTCGATGATTATGACAAAATAACGACGATATTAACGACGATAATTATGAGGATGATAAGGATGATAACAACGATGATAATGACGATAATAACGACGACATTAACGACGATGTTTATGACAAAATAACGACGATATTAACGACGATAATTATGAGGATAATAAGGACGATAACAACGATTATAATGACGATATTAACGACGATATTAACGACGATAATAACGACGTTAAAAACGACGATAAAAAGAAGATAATGACAATCATAACGACGATATTATCGATGATATTTATGACGATAACAACGTAGATAATGACGATAATAACGACGACATTAACGACGATGATTATGACAAAATAACGACGATATTAACGACGATAATTATGAGGATGATAAGGACGATAACAACGATGATAATGACGATATTAACGACGATATTAACGACGATAATAACGACGATATTAACGACGATAATAAAGACAATAAAAAGAAGATAATGACAATAATAACGACGATATTATCGATGTTATTTATGACGATAACAACGTAGATAATGACGATAATAACGACGACATTAACGACGACGATTATGACAAAATAACGACGATATTAACGACGATAATTATGAGGATAATAAGGACGATAACAACGATGATAATGACGATATTAACGACGATATTAACGACGATAATAACGACGATATTAACGACGTTAATAAAGACAATAAAAAGAAGATAATGACAATAATAACGACGATATTAAAGATATTATTTATGACGATAACAACGTAGATAATGACGATAATAACGACGACATTAACGACGATGATTATGACAAAATAACGACGATATTAACGACGATAATTATGAGGATGATAAGGACGATAACAACGATGATAATGACGATAATAACGACGACATTAGCGACGATGTTTATGACAAAATAACGACGATATTAACGACGATAATTATGAGGATAATAAGGACGATAACAACGATTATAATGACGATATTAACGACGATATTAACGACGATAATAACGACGTTAAAAACGACGATAAAAAGAAGATAATGACAATAATAACGACGATATTATCGATGATATTTATGACGATAACAACGTAGATAATGACGATAATAACGACGACATTAACGACGATGATTATGACAAAATAACGACGATATTAACGACGATAATTATGAGGATGATAAGGACGATAACAACGATGGTAATGACGATATTAACGACGATATTAACGACGATAATAACGACGTTAATAACGACGATAAAAAGAAGATAATGACAATAATAACGACGATATTATCGATGATATTTATGACGATAACAACGTAGATAATGACGATAATAACGACGACATTAACGACGATGATTATGACAAAATAACGACGATATTAACGACGATAATTATGAGGATAATAAGGACGATAACAACGATGATAATGACGATATTAACGACGATATTAACGACGATAATAACGACGATATTAACGACGATAATAAAGACAATAAAAAGAAGATAATGACAATAATAACGACGATATTAACGATAATATTTATGACGATAACAACGTAGATAATGACGATAATAACGACGACATTAACGACGATGATTATGACAAAATAACGACGATATTAACGACGATAATTATGAGGATGATAAGGACGATAACAACGATGATAATGACGATAATAACGACGACATTAACGACGATGATTGTGACAAAATAACGACGATATTAACGACGATAATTATGAGGATAATAAGGACGATAACAACGATGATAATGACGATATTAACGACGATAATAACGACGATATTAACGACGATAATAACGTCGATAAAAAGAAGATAATGACAATAATAACGACGATATTAACGATGATAATTATGACGATAACAACGAAGATAATGACGATAATAACGACGACATTATCGTCGATGATTATGACAAAATAACGACGATATTAACGACGATAATTATGAGGATGATAAGGATGATAACAACGATGATAATGACGATAATAACGACGACATTAACGACGATGTTTATGACAAAATAACGACGATATTAACGACGATAATTATGAGGATAATAAGGACGATAACAACGATTATAATGACGATATTAACGACGATATTAACGACGATAATAACGACGTTAAAAACGACGATAAAAAGAAGATAATGACAATCATAACGACGATATTATCGATGATATTTATGACGATAACAACGTAGATAATGACGATAATAACGACGACATTAACGACGATGATTATGACAAAATAACGACGATATTAACGACGATAATTATGAGGATGATAAGGACGATAACAACGATGATAATGACGATATTAACGACGATATTAACGACGATAATAACGACGATATTAACGACGATAATAAAGACAATAAAAAGAAGATAATGACAATAATAACGACGATATTATCGATGATATTTATGACGATAACAACGTAGATAATGACGATAATAACGACGACATTAACGACGATGATTATGACAAAATAACGACGATATTAACGACGATAATTATGAGGATGATAAGGACGATAACAACGATGATAATGACGATATTAACGACGATAATAACGACGTTAATAACGACGATAAAAAGAAGATAATGACAATAATAACGACGATATTATCGATGATATTTATGACGATAACAACGTAGATAATGACGAAAATAACGACGACATTAACGACGATGATTATGTCAAAATAACGACGATATTAACGACGATAATTATGAGGATGATAAGGACGATAACAACGATGATAATGACGATATTAACGACGACATTAACGACGATGATTGTGACAAAATAACGACGATATTAACGACGATAATTATGAGGATAATAAGGACGATAACAACGATGATAATAACGATATTAACGACGATAATAACGACGATATTAACGACGATAATAACGACGTTAATAACGACGATAAAAAGAAGATAATGACAATAATAACGACGATATTATCGATGATATTTATGACGATAACAACGTAGATAATGACGATAATAACGACGACATTAACGACGATGATTATGACAAAATAACGACGATATTATCGACGATAATTATGAGGATAATAAGGACGATAACAACGATGATAATGACGATATTAACGACGATATTAACGACGATAATAACGACGATATTAACGACGATAATAAAGACAATAAAAAGAAGATAATGACAATAATAACGACGATATTAAAGATAATATTTATGTCGATAACAACGTAGATAATGACGATAATAACGACGACATTAACGACGATGATTATGACAAAATAACGACGATATTAACGACGATAATTATGAGGATGATAAGGACGATAACAACGATGATAATGACGATATTAACGACGATATTAACGACGATATTAACGACGATAATAACGACGTTAATAACGACGATAAAAAGAAGATAATGACAATAATAACGACGATATTATCGATGATATTTATGACGATAACAACGTAGATAATGACGATAATAACGACGACATTAACGACGATGATTATGACAAAATAACGACGATATTATCGACGATAATTATGAGGATAATAAGGACGATAACAACGATGATAATGACGATATTAACGACGATATTAACGACGATAATAACGACGATATTAACGACGATAATAAAGACAATAAAAAGAAGATAATGACAATAATAACGACGATATTAAAGATAATATTTATGTCGATAACAACGTAGATAATGACGATAATAACGACGACATTAACGACGATGATTATGACACAATAACGACGATATTAACGACGATAATTATGAGGATGATAAGGACGATAACAACGATGATAATGACGATATTAACGACGATATTAACGACGATAATAACGACGTTAATAACGACGATAAAAAGAAGATAATGACAATAATAACGACGATATTATCGATGTTATTTATGACGATAACAACGTAGATAATGACGATAATAACGACGACATTAACGACGACGATTATGACAAAATAACGACGATATTAACGACGATAATTATGAGGATAATAAGGACGATAACAACGATGATAATGACGATATTAACGACGATATTAACGACGATAATAACGACGATATTAACGACGATAATAAAGACAATAAAAAGAAGATAATGACAATAATAACGACGATATTAAAGATAATATTTATGACGATAACAACGTAGATAATGACGATAATAACGACGACATTAACGACGATGATTATGACAAAATAACGACGATATTAACGACGATAATTATGAGGATGATAAGGACGATAACAACGATGTCAATGACGATATTAACGACGATATTAACGACGATAATAACGACGTTAATAACGACGATAGAAAAGAAGATAATGACAATAATAACGACGATATTATCGATGTTATTTATGACGATAACAACGTAGATAATGACGATAATAACGACGACATTAACGACGACGATTATGACAAAATAACGACGATATTAACGACGATAATTATGAGGATAATAAGGACGATAACAACGATGATAATGACGATATTAACGACGATATTAACGACGATAATAACGACGATATTAACGACGATAATAAAGACAATAAAAAGAAGATAATGACAATAATAACGACGATATTAAAGATAATATTTATGACGATAACAACGTAGATAATGACGATAATAACGACGACATTAACGACGATGATTATGACAAAATAACGACGATATTAACGACGATAATTATGAGGATGATAAGGACGATAACAACGATGATAATGACGATAATAACGACGACATTAGCGACGATGTTTATGACAAAATAACGACGATATTAACGACGATAATTATGAGGATAATAAGGACGATAACAACGATTATAATGACGATATTAACGACGATATTAACGACGATAATAACGACGTTAAAAACGACGATAAAAAGAAGATAATGACAATAATAACGACGATATTATCGATGATATTTATGACGATAACAACGTAGATAATGACGATAATAACGACGACATTAACGACGATGATTATGACAAAATAACGACGATATTAACGACGATAATTATGAGGATGATAAGGACGATAACAACGATGATAATGACGATATTAACGACGATATTAACGACGATAATAACGACGTTAATAACGACGATAAAAAGAAGATAATGACAATAATAACGACGATATTATCGATGATATTTATGACGATAACAACGTAGATAATGACGATAATAACGACGACATTAACGACGATGATTATGACAAAATAACGACGATATTAACGACGATAATTATGAGGATAACAAGGACGATAACAACGATGATAATGACGATATTAACGACGATATTAACGACGATAATAACGACGATATTAACGACGATAAGAAAGACAATAAAAAGAAGATAATGACAATAATAACGACGATATTAAAGATAATATTTATGACGATAACAACGTAGATAATGACGATAATAACGACGACATTAACGACGATGATTATGACAAAATAACGACGATATTAACGACGATAATTATGAGGATGATAAGGACGATAACAACGATGATAATGACGATAATAACGACGACATTAGCGACGATGTTTATGACAAAATAACGACGATATTAACGACGATAATTATGAGGATAATAAGGACGATAACAACGATTATAATGACGATATTAACGACGATATTAACGACGATAATAACGACGTTAAAAACGACGATAAAAAGAAGATAATGACAATAATAACGACGATATTATCGATGATATTTATGACGATAACAACGTAGATAATGACGATAATAACGACGACATTAACGACGATGATTATGACAAAATAACGACGATATTAACGACGATAATTATGAGGATGATAAGGACGATAACAACGATGATAATGACGATATTAACGACGATATTAACGACGATAATAACGACGTTAATAACGACGATAAAAAGAAGATAATGACAATAATAACGACGATATTATCGATGATATTAATGACGATAACAACGTAGATAATGACGATAATAACGACGACATTAACGACGATGATTATGACAAAATAACGACGATATTAACGACGATAATTATGAGGATAATAAGGACGATAACAACGATGATAATGACGATATTAACGACGATATTAACGACGATAATAACGACGATATTAACGACGATAATAAAGACAATAAAAAGAAGATAATGACAATAATAACGACGATATTAACGATAATATTTATGACGATAACAACGTAGATAATGACGATAATAACGACGACATTAACGACGATGATTATGACAAAATAACGACGATAGTAACGACGATAATTATGAGGATGATAAGGACGATAACAACGATGATAATGACGATAATAACGACGACATTAACGACGATGTTTGTGACAAAATAACGACGATGTTAACGACGATAATTATGAGGATGATAAGGACGATAACAACGATTATAATGACGATATTAACGACGATATTAACGACGATAATAACGACGTTAAAAACGACGATAAAAAGAAGATAATGACAATAATAACGACGATATTATCGATGATATTTATGACGATAACAACGTAGATAATGACGATAATAACGACGACATTAACGACGATGATTATGACAAAATAACGACGATATTAACGACGATAATTATGAGGATGATAAGGATGATAACAACGATGATAATGACGATAATAACGACGACATTAACGACGATGTTTATGACAAAATAACGACGATATTAACGACGATAATTATGAGGATAATAAGGACGATAACAACGATTATAATGACGATATTAACGACGATATTAACGACGATAATAACGACGTTAAAAACGACGATAAAAAGAAGATAATGACAATAATAACGACGATATTATCGATGATATTTATGACGATAACAACGTAGATAATGACGATAATAACGACGACATTAACGACGATGATTATGACAAAATAACGACGATATTAACGACGATAATTATGAGGATAATAAGGACGATAACAACGATGATAATGACGATATTAACGACGATATTAACGACGATAATAACGACGATATTAACGACGATAATAAAGACAATAAAAAGAAGATAATGACAATAATAACGACGATATTAACGATAATATTTATGACGATAACAACGTAGATAATGACGATAATAACGACGACATTAACGACGATGATTATGACAAAATAACGACGATATTAACGACGATAATTATGAGGATGATAAGGACGATAACAACGATGATAATGACGATAATAACGACGACATTAACGACGATGATTGTGACAAAATAACGACGATATTAACGACGATAATTATGAGGATAATAAGGACGATAACAACGATGATAATGACGATATTAACGACGATAATAACGACGATATTAACGACGATAATAACGTCGATAAAAAGAAGATAATGACAATAATAACGACGATATTAACGATGATAATTATGACGATAACAACGAAGATAATGACGATAATAACGACGACATTATCGTCGATGATTATGACAAAATAACGACGATATTAACGACGATAATTATGAGGATGATAAGGATGATAACAACGATGATAATGACGATAATAACGACGACATTAACGACGATGTTTATGACAAAATAACGACGATATTAACGACGATAATTATGAGGATAATAAGGACGATAACAACGATTATAATGACGATATTAACGACGATATTAACGACGATAATAACGACGTTAAAAACGACGATAAAAAGAAGATAATGACAATAATAACGACGATATTATCGATGATATTTATGACGATAACAACGTAGATAATGACGATAATAACGACGACATTAACGACGATGATTATGACAAAATAACGACGATATTAACGACGATAATTATGAGGATGATAAGGACGATAACAACGATGATAATGACGATATTAACGACGATATTAACGACGATCATAACGACGATATTAACGACGATAATAAAGACAATAAAAAGAAGATAATGACAATAATAACGACGATATTATCGATGATATTTATGACGATAACAACGTAGATAATGACGATAATAACGACGACATTAACGACGATGATTATGACAAAATAACGACGATATTAACGACGATAATTTATGAGGATGATAAGGACGATAACAACGATGATAATGACGATATTAACGACGATAATAACGACGTTAATAACGACGATAAAAAGAAGATAATGACAATAAGAACGACGATATTATCGATGATATTTATGACGATAACAACGTAGATAATGACGAAAATAACGACGACATTAACGACGATGATTATGACAAAATAACGACGATATTAACGACGATAATTATGAGGATGATAAGGACGATAACAACGATGATAATGACGATATTAACGACGACATTAACGACGATGATTGTGACAAAATAACGACGATATTAACGACGATAATTATGAGGATAATAAGGACGATAACAACGATGATAATAACGATATTAACGACGATAATAACGACGATATTAACGACGATAATAACGACGTTAATAACGACGATAAAAAGAAGATAATGACAATAATAACGACGATATTATCGATGATATTTATGACGATAACGACGTAGATAATGACGATAATAACGACGACATTAACGACGATGATTATGACAAAATAACGACGATATTATCGACGATAATTATGAGGATAATAAGGACGATAACAACGATGATAATGACGATATTAACGACGATATTAACGACGATAATAACGACGATATTAACGACGATAATAAAGACAATAAAAAGAAGATAATGACAATAATAACGACGATATTAAAGATAATATTTATGACGATAACAACGTAGATAATGACGATAATAACGACGACATTAACGACGATGATTATGACAAAATAACGACGATATTAACGACGATAATTATGAGGATGATAAGGACGATAACAACGATGATAATGACGATAATAACGACGACATTAGCGACGAAGTTTATGACAAAATAACGACGATATTAACGACGATAATTATGAGGATAATAAGGACGATAACAACGATTATAATGACGATATTAACGACGATATTAACGACGATAATAACGACGTTAAAAACGACGATAAAAAGAAGATAATGACAATAATAACGACGATATTATCGATGATATTTATGACGATAACAACGTAGATAATGACGATAATAACGACGACATTAACGACGATGATTATGACAAAATAACGACGATATTAACGACGATAATTATGAGGATGATAAGGACGATAACAACGATGATAATGACGATATTAACGACGATATTAACGACGATAATAACGACGTTAATAACGACGATAAAAAGAAGATAATGACAATAATAACGACGATATTATCGATGATATTTATGACGATAACAACGTAGATAATGACGATAATAACGACGACATTAACGACGATGATTATGACAAAATAACGACGATATTAACGACGATAATTATGAGGATAATAAGGACGATAACAACGATGATAATGACGATATTAACGACGATATTAACGACGATAATAACGACGATATTAACGACGATAATAAAGACAATAAAAAGAAGATAATGACAATAATAACGACGATATTAACGATAATATTTATGACGATAACAACGTAGATAATGACGATAATAACGACGACATTAACGACGATGATTATGACAAAATAACGACGATATTAACGACGATAATTATGAGGATGATAAGGACGATAACAACGATGATAATGACGATAATAACGACGACATTAACGACGATGATTGTGACAAAATAACGACGATATTAACGACGATAATTATGAGGATGATAAGGACGATAACAACGATTATAATGACGATATTAACGACGATATTAACGACGATAATAACGACGTTAAAAACGACGATAAAAAGAAGATAATGACAATAATAACGACGATATTATCGATGATATTTATGACGATAACAACGTAGATAATGACGATAATAACGACGACATTAACGACGATGATTATGACAAAATAACGACGATATTAACGACGATAATTATGAGGATGATAAGGATGATAACAACGATGATAATGACGATAATAACGACGACATTAACGACGATGTTTATGACAAAATAACGACGATATTAACGACGATAATTATGAGGATAATAAGGACGATAACAACGATTATAATGACGATATTAACGACGATATTAACGACGATAATAACGACGTTAAAAACGACGATAAAAAGAAGATAATGACAATAATAACGACGATATTATCGATGATATTTATGACGATAACAACGTAGATAATGACGATAATAACGACGACATTAACGACGATGATTATGACAAAATAACGACGATATTAACGACGATAATTATGAGGATGATAAGGACGATAACAACGATGATAATGACGATATTAACGACGATATTAACGACGATAATAACGACGATATTAACGACGATAATAAAGACAATAAAAAGAAGATAATGACAATAATAACGACGATATTAAAGATAATATTTATGACGATAACAACGTAGATAATGACGATATTAACGACGACATTATCGTCGATGATTATGACAAAATAACGACGATATTAACGACGATAATTATGAGGATGATAAGGATGATAACAACGTAGATAATGACGATAATAACGACGACATTAACGACGATGATTATGACAAAATAACGACGATATTAACGACGATAATTATGAGGATGATAAGGACGATAACAACGATGATAATGACGATATTAACGACGATATTAACGACGATAATAACGACGATATTAACGACGATAATAAAGACAATAAAAAGAAGATAATGACAATAATAACGACGATATTAAAGATAATATTTATGACGATAACAACGTAGATAATGACGATATTAACGACGACATTATCGTCGATGATTATGACAAAATAACGACGATATTAACGACGATAATTATGAGGATGATAAGGATGATAACAACGATGATAATGACGATAATAACGACGACATTAACGACGATGATTATGACAAAATAACGACGATATTAACGACGATAATTATGAGGATGATAAGGACGATAACAACGATGATAATGACGATAATAACGACGACATTAGCGACGATGTTTATGACAAAATAACGACGATATTAACGACGATAATTATGAGGATAATAAGGACGATCACAACGAAGATAATGACGATTATAACGACGACATTAACGACAATGATTATGACAAAATAACGACGATATTAACGACGATAATTATGAGGATTATAAGGACGATAACAACGATGATAATGACGATAATAACGACGACATTAGCGACGATGTTTATGACAAAATAACGACGATATTAACGACGATAACTATGAGGATAATAAGGACGATTACAACGATGATAATGACGATATTAACGACGATATTAACGACGATAATAACGACGTTAATAACGACGATAAAAAGAAGATAATGACAATAATAACGACGATATTATCGATGATATTTATGACGATAACAACGATGATAATGACGATAATAACGACGACATTAACGACGATGATTTTGACAAAATAACGACGATATTAACGACGATAATTATGAGGATGATAAGGACGATAACAACGATTATAATGACGATATTAACGACGATATTAACGACGATAATAACGACGTTAAAAACGACGATAAAAAGAAGATAATGACAATAATAACGACGATATTATCGATGATATTTATGACGATAACAACGTAGATAATGACGATAATAACGACGACATTAACGACGATGATTATGACAAAATAACGACGATATTAACGACGATAATTATGAGGATGATAAGGACGATAACAACGATGATAATGACGATAATAACGACGACATTAACGACGATAATAACGACGTTAATAACGACGATAAAAAGAAGATAATGACAATAATAACGACGATATTATCGATGATATTTATGACGATAACAACGTAGATAATGACGATAATAACGACGACATTAACGACGATGATTATGACAAAATAACGACGATATTAACGACGATAATTATGAGGATGATAAGGACGATAACAACGATGATAATGACGATATTAACGACGATATTAACGACGATAATAACGACGTTAATAACGACGATAAAAAGAAGATAATGACAATAATAACGACGATATTATCGATGATATTTATGACGATAACAACGTAGATAATGACGATAATAACGACGACATTAACGACGATGATTATGACAAAATAACGACGATATTAACGACGATAATTATGAGGATAATAAGGACGATAACAACGATGATAATGACGATATTAACGACGATATTAACGACGATAATAACGACGATATTAACGACGATAATAAAGACAATAAAAAGAAGATAATGACAATAATAACGACGATATTAAAGATAATATTTATGTCGATAACAACGTAGATAATGACGATAATAACGACGACATTAACGACGATGATTATGACAAAATAACGACGATATTAACGACGATAATTATGAGGATGATAAGGACGATAACAACGATGATAATGACGATAATAACGACGACATTAGCGACGATGTTTATGACAAAATAACGACGATATTAACGACGATAATTATGAGGATAATAAGGACGAACACAACGAAGATAATGACGATTATAACGACGACATTAACGACAATGATTATGACAAAATAACGACGATATTAACGACGATAATTATGAGGATGATAAGGACGATAACAACGATGATAATGACGATAATAACGACGACATTAGCGACGATGTTTATGACAAAATAACGACGATATTAACGACGATAACTATGAGGATAATAAGGACGATTACAACGATGATAATGACGATATTAACGACGATATTAACGACGATAATAACGACGTTAATAACGACGATAAAAAGAAGATAATGACAATAATAACGACGATATTATCGATGATATTTATGACGATAACAACGATGATAATGACGATAATAACGACGACATTAACGACGATGATTATGACAAAATAACGACGATATTAACGACGATAATTATGAGGATGATAAGGACGATAACAACGATGATAATGACGATATTAACGACGATATTAACGACGATAATAACGACGTTAATAACGACGATAAAAAGAAGATAATGACAATAATAACGACGATATTATCGATGATATTTATGACGATAACAACGTAGATAATGACGATAATAACGACGACATTAACGACGATGATTATGACAAAATAACGACGATATTAACGACGATAATTATGAGGATGATAAGGACGATAACAACGATGATAATGACGATAATAACGACGACATTAACGACGATAATAACGACGTTAATAACGACGATAAAAAGAAGATAATGACAATAATAACGACGATATTATCGATGATATTTATGACGATAACAACGTAGATAATGACGATAATAACGACGACATTAACGACGATGATTATGACAAAATAACGA